>AYEL01072062.1:0-49882 GCA_000484575.1 Olivierus martensii
TTGCAGCCGTATGCCACGCAGTGCATTACCATAATTTTAATTTTAAATCAAAACAGGAATAAAACTCACTAAAATCTGTCTCGAAGACAGAAATGAAAATATACGACTTCGATGGTTTTGCTTCGTCGTATTTCGCTCACTTTTCAGTAACCAATGAGAGCGGCTTACGGCAGCCAATGAGAGTAATTCAAACCAAGTAATGCAGTGAAGCTAGCACATTGCTCGGCGACACTCGGTCCAATGGAAAATTCCCCAGAGCGAGCCATCTATCCCCTTAAAATCCTAAGGTGGAGTATAATAACCAGAAAGGAAGGCGAACCACGTGACTGGAAATCCAACGTCATTTTTTGATACTAGCGCCGCCGACTCAGTAATCTACAGAAATGATAATTAAAAAGAAAATTGCTCATGTACTAATTTTAATATACTCTTTCTAATAACTTTTTCTACTAGATATGACAACACGGAACTTTCAGAAAATATTTATAATTCGATTTTGGCTGCTTAAATGCTATCACGTGCCTGAACGTTTGACGTAATTCGGCATTACCTAAGATACGGCATACACGTGGTCAGTTATGTTGAAATTAACGTTTTCCAAGGTTTTTTTTTAATTGAGAATAAATATTCTAAATACGTGAATACGTAAGAAGACTTGTGGTAAAACTTTACGAAAATGAAAAGAAGTCGTAAGCAATCGCGAATCTGTATTCTCTGTGGAAATGAAAGTGGAAGTGGAGTTTCTTTATTTCGCTTTCCTGAAAACCGAAACAAGGTAAGACAGCATTAACATAAATTCGTATGAATATACTGTATTATAAAAATACATTTACGTTGTTAACTAATTAAGGTAATTGTCTAGTATCTTCTATTCAAAAAACTATACATTAGAGAAAAGAAGATTCGCCGCCCACCGACTAGTGTATAAAATACGAATCGACAATTCCGTTGTGTTAAAGATTCACTCCAAAAAACTATACGTTAGAGAAACCGTAGACCAAGAACATTACGTGCCAACAATTCGAAACCACGTCGAAAAATAGTTTGGAAAAATAGAGTCTAATGTATAGTTTTTTGGCAATATTCTTTTTTTTTATTATACGATAAACCATGCTGTATGCGAACTCAACGAAAATTTAGGGTTGTCAGATCACCCGGATGAGAGGAGATCACGTGATCGTAGACCAAGAACAGTAAGTGCCAACAATTCGAAACCACGTCGAAAAATAGTTTGGAAAAATCCGACCATAGGATTGTCTATCAGGACGATACAGGAACGAAAGGAAAGATAAGGATGTATTTTATTTTATATTCGTTTAAATTTAGTGCAATGTATGGAACTTGATGAGAGTTACGACCCTCTCAAAGAACCACGTGCATAGAGAAAAGTGATAACCATTGACGTTTGTAAGTGACCTGTGCTGGTACTAAACGGCGACCCGACGGTGGTATTAAATTTAGCCTGTTTTTCAGTTTTTTATTTTGATTTTTTTGTGCATGCACCATTACCGGAAGTCATATTAAGCCCCCATGACGTCATTTCCGGTCACGTGACCAAATTTTTGATTTCTAGGCAAGGGTATCGATACTAGACAATTACCCTAATTAACTTTTATTACTATTTTAAGGTTATTCACGAATAACAAGCAACTGAAAGCTAAATTTTTAATTAACAAAAATACGTTTTGAAGTTTTTTGACTAAACTGTTTATTAAAAATGAAAGGTAATTATTATGATTAATTATGTTAATAAATGATCTCTGGGTACGACTGGAGAAAAAATCCCAGCGGAATTTACCGGAATTTCGACCCCCTCTTTATCTCCGTACAGATCTCTGTTATTGAAAACTAAAGATATTTAAAAATGAAAGATAAAACAATAAATCATATCTGAAAGAAATTTTTTAAGATTTGATTTATAAAAAAATAAACTTTAATATTGCAGATCAAATGCATGGATAAATTCAATTAGCAGTTTTATCCCTAGTGTTGCTAATTTAAGCTGTCAAGATCTTAAAGGGAAATTAATTTGTGAAGAACATTTTCAAGAGGATTGTTTTACCTCATCACTAAAAAATCGTCTTCATAGATATGCTCAGCAGCTCTCTTAGAATCAGAACCATGCCAAAAGACATTTAAATCATGTAATGATGGAAAGGTAATGTATTAATGAGATTAGTTTTCAGTCTATATGTTAATAGCTTGTACACATACATTTATGTTTTAACATATAAAAAATAATATATAATATTCAAGTGTAAATATATTACAAAAGCAAGTTATTAAAGTTAAGCATGTATTTTTAGCAAAATGAATCTAATCAAGACCACATTGAACAAAATGAACCATCTCAGATTTTTATGGTAAATATAACTGGGATTAGTTTATTTGAATGATCTAATTTTGTTTTACATATTATTATAATTATACACTGACGGAAAAAAAAATCCCAACACCAAGAAAGACTTGTGTTAGATAACGCAGCGTCTAGCAATATACAGTAAAGGCTAGGTCTCACAGGCGTAAAACGTGACGTAAATACGTTGGCATATTGACGCTGATGATGTCACTTCCTGTATATTGCTAGACGCTGCGTCGTTACGCCGGAGATGACTTTTCTTCAACTTTATGCGCTGCGCCAAGAGTACGTTGGCCATTCGTCCAATCAGAAGAGAGATTGTTTTATTTCGTAATTCAATGTGGCGAGTAGAGAAGATACCGTGTGCGTGTTCAATAATGAAGAATTTCTGGAAGAAATAAGAAAATGTCGATTCCTTTACGATAAAAAAAATGTCCCATCATGATGACGAGCTATCCATGTTGAATCAGCTAACTTCAAATGATATCACAGTAATTACCAGTAGCTAAACGATGTCGTTTATGTCGCGTCGTACACTTTCGATCTGAACATCAGTACGCTCGATGTTTCGTGTGCGATGCATTTACATCAGCGTACTGACGTCGTTTTACGCCTGTGAGACCCAGCCTTAAATCGTCGATACGCCGACGTATTTACGTCTCGTTTTACGCCTATGAGACCCAGCCTTTACTGTATTTTATTTTATTTTTTTCAATTTTGGAAGTTAATTAGAGAATATTTCCTCTTCCAACAGAAATTTATTTGTAACGATTTATACTAATTGTTCGTGAAATATAATAGATAATATTTCCTTGTGAAATATAATAAATGTTTTCTATTATAATTTATTATTTTTCTATTATAAATGTTTTCTAATATGTATTCTAGGGGTCAGCCGGATTATGGAGGGTAGGGATCTACGGGGCGAGCCTGGACCCAATAATTAAATATTTTCTATTATATTTAATATATATATTCTAATTCAAAATTAGGCTTTTCTTCGAAGTTTTAATCTCCACTATTTATGAATTACTATAAGACACAGCAAAACTTTACGTACGCCTCGGATAAGAAACAAATTTTACAAAACCAAAGCCACTCGAGTTACGAACACGCAAGCCATCAACATACATTTTCAATGATAATGTCATGTGTCACTTTAGAAACATTTTAAAACGTAGACAATAACAAATCACACTGGACAACTTTTTAGTGAGGTAGAGGCACAGACAGTAGGTCTGAAGTAGAATCGAGTGGTGCCAAGAGACAGAAAAAAGAAAAAGAATCCCTTCCAAACTATAACATTTTACTACCTCACTTACGCCATCAACTCTAAGGAACGGTAAAACTAAGTTTTCGTCTATATTTGATCTGCTTGTTGTTGTTTATATCCTCGTGATAGATTTAATGGTTTCCATAGATTGTGTTAAGAATTAGTACACAAAGTACTGTTGTAAAAGTTTAAATAAGCAATCATTTGGGGTTCAAGAACTGATTAATCTATTTTATATTAATTACTATGGGGAAAATAGTTTCGGTTTACGAACAACCTTCAGGAACGAATTAAGTTCGTGAACTAAGGTTTGAACTATACTGGATTTAATTGATAGTGTTGAGATTACCTTTAACCACTCGACCTTCCCGCTAAATTTTATGAAAATCCAATAATTCAGGATATACGAAAAGAAAATATTTAAGTTTGAATGTCCATTTTTATATAGTTGAAGCTACAGGGTGAAATAATGCGGCGTCGAAGTTGTTTTCGTAGTAATCTTTACCGAATTTCATAGTGTATTAATTAGTTCAACTATATAACAAACATTCTTTTTTTTAATCGCATACAGTACTATAATCTTACTTTCCTGACAGTATCGTGTTTACCGATATGAATGAGCATAGCCAGAGACGAGAACGAAAACGTATAAAATCTTTTATTCTATCCGCGTTAAAATGTATGCAAAAATGACTGATTTATTGCCGCAAATCTTTTATACAAAACATTTGGCACAGTGCGGCCACCACGACTACACGCTAAAACAGAAATAAATATTCTTTAAAAATATGAACGACGTAGACGGCGTCGTATATTTACGTGTAAGTGCGTACAAATGGTAAACTGGTAGTACAATATATATGTAGATGAAGGTCCGGTTTCGGTCACCTGATCATTCCGGCCACTTCCGGATCGGCCTTGAGAACGTCCAGTTGCTGGGCCCTGACTCTCCTATGTCCGGAGCGCAGGGAATGAACAGAGCGTCCCGAACGCACGGAAGTTAACGAACGCGAAGACTTGAGGCTACCCGGACGTCGGCTGACCATCCTGACTGGTGTTTGCCTCTGCGAAGTCTCGCGGATCCACAAATGTTCCAGAGCCTGGAAGGCTGTCAGCCGAGAGGAGGGTTCTCTCTGCAGAAGGCACCGGATGAAATTCTTGCCGTCTTCGGACACGTTCTCCCACACCTGAAACGATAATAAAAGTCAGCAAGTGGGCACCAGCACGTTTATTTACGTTACCAAAATAGCCGGCGGCTCCGATTACTGAACCGCGCCTTTCCCAGTCACATATAAACTAAGGCTGGCCTAACCGGGCCCGTTTCCCACGCAGACAGGAAGAGCGGCCGTCGACTCCGCCCCGCCCCTAAAAAGGATGTCCTGACCAGACACCTGGCGGCGTCACCTACGCCCGAATTATCGTCAGGCAGGATCTTCCCCATTAGAACGTCATCCGCCCGCCAAATGGATATAAATTATACAATGCAAGCACCAAAATCCGTTTTCGGCCGCCCCGCCGGGGCCCGATAAGATAGCGCGCACTTAGATAAACAATTTCTGGCTAGGTCAACCTCGGCCACACAATGAACAAAAGGCAACACCCAATCTCGGGTTTAGAGTTACATCCCGCGACCTTCGAAAGCAAAAACCTATTCGCAGTCGACTACCAAATACCGAATGGCATTATAAGTTCCACTTTTATGTTTCTCAAAGGTCGTAAGTATCGTGGCGGAGTTAACAGAAATCGAGCCAAACACTAGCGAAGACGCATGCGTCTTGGTGGGTGCCACACCCGACGATTTGGCGCCACAGCCTCCGACCAGACACGAGAGACTCGGTTCAAATGACAGGTCGCGATATGACTCGACACCCCCGGAAGGGGAGAAAAATGGACCGGTCCACCAACTGGCAACGTAAACAGCCGGGCGCGCGGGGAGGAGGGAGGGAGCGACCACACCCGACCCCGCACGGTCTGTTTTCCTTCCTAGATAAAACTGGCAGGGCGTAAAAAACCGCGGACTAACAAATAAAATCGTGTTTTGGCCGACCGATATTTTTATGACGGTAATCCGAGCTGCTGGCGCGTTTACGAAGAATAATTACCCGCGTTAAAAAATTAATTTCGCAGAAACGACACCCACGCTGCCCTGGCCACGGAACGACTGGACAATAAGGCCAACCTACCTGAGTGGACATGGAAAAGCTGCCTTTCAGGATCAGTTTGAAGATTTGTGAGTCGTGTTCGGCATCGAAGGGGAAGGTGCCACTAAGCAGGATGTAGGTGATCACCCCTACGGCCCACATGTCCACCGAACAAGTATAGGGCCTCCTGGCTACCACTTCGGGGGCGATGTAGTGAGGTACCCCACATACGGTGTGCATGTAGGGATTGCCGCTGGCTTTCCTGGTGCTAGCCAGACCGAAATCGGTGATGAGTATCCTGGAATCGCTGCCGGGGTGGTAGTAGAGCAGATTGTCCGGTCTCAGATCTCGGTGAGTGATGCCCAACTTGTGCAGGTATCCAACTCCGTTCAGAACCATCTTCAACGCTCGGCCGGCTTCCGACTCGCAGAAGCTGCCTTTTGTTTCCAATTTGTCCAGCAGACTTCCTCCGGTGGCCAGTTCCATCACCATATACACTTTGCGGTTAGATTCAAACACTTCAACCAACCTTATGACGTTGGTGTGGTTGATCCTCCGCAGCACCGACAGTTCGGCTTCGAACACCTCCCTGCCTTCGGGCGATTCGATCATCTTGATAGCGTAGGGCTGCTTGGTCACCCGATTTTCCACCCTGACCACTCGACTGTAGCTACCTTTGCCGATCACTCCCTTAACGTCGTATTTGGCGGTGATCCTGGGATCGTTGCAGGTTCGGTTTTCACGGCGCCGTTTTTTGGACCGACCCTCTCCCGAACTTCTTCTATTTGGACCCCTCCTTGACTTTTTCCTGTTTCTTTTGCCTTTCTGCTGACCTCTGTTGGGTTCTTTCGACTGACTGGTGTGAAAAGTCAGCACTGGAGTGATCTTGGCGTCATTGTCGCCGCCAATGGAATCGTCGTTGCTCAGCTTGCTCTCTCGGCAACCCATCGAATTAGGCTTACGGCTAGGGTCCGGAAAAACGGGCAGAAAGTCCTTTTTTAGGTCGATTCATGCTGTAACGACACTCACTCGACATTCGAATGCCTTCCCGTCGTCGTTTTCGTCCATCAGATGTCTTTCAGCTCTTCTTTCTAGCCGAATTTTAAGCACCGACCAGACGCAGACGACATAACGACCGCTACATTGCTCGCCCGATACGAGAGTGTTTCTCGTCCCCTCCGTCACTATGGTAACGTAATCTCGCACCAGACTGGCTTTCAAATCCACGTGTTATACCGTTATACAAACACTCGGAAGTGACAAAAACAGTTCCCGATTCGAGAATCTTTTCCACTTGTGTAATGTTTACTCGATATTTTCGATAAAACGTTACGGCCAAACAATGTTAAAGCGTTGGTAAGCAAATCCCTAATCAACGCTGGTTTGAGAATATGACGGTAAATGCCCTTCGAAATTTAAAAACTGTTTAAATGTCACGAGAAAGTTTTGTTATAGTGTTATAAACAAGACATTTTAGGATTTTAACATCACTATTAAACACATTTTGTTTCGAAAATTTTAATATACGTCATTTAATTGGTAATATGTTAACGCGAAAATTTATTCGCTCGATGTTTCGATGGAAAAATCGGAAGAATTATCATCATTTAAAATTAACGATGGATGGCGCTCTCATTATCATCGATGTAAATTATTCAAGAAAATACTGCATATAAAATTATTGCAGCGTAATGCTAGATTACGTGACATTGAAAAATTCAATTCACAAATGCATTATCATTAAAAGTTCGTTTCAAATAAATTTGGACGAATTTTAAAATTATAGAGTGGCAATTATAAAATTTTTCTTTTTAAAATTAAATTGGCAACACGATATTTGATTAGCAATTACCTCGACAATTACTTTTAATATTGGTGCAGTTTTTGTGATAAACGTTTGATGATAAATGTCAAACTTTTATTAAACTAGTAGAATTTCATTTTTGGATGAATTTAAAGTTTTCTAAAATAACAGATTGAGCGGTTTGATTAAAAAAAAATTAAAACAGGAGTAAAGGATAGATCTGATTTTCGATAGAAGTTTATTACGGGCGGCCACTTAACTGGTAAACATTTACAGATAATAAGGAAGGAACGGTCGGAGCATCCTCTGGCGCAATACATGATAGAAGTAGAGGATATCCACCTTTAAAAAAGGGAAGGAATAAAGCGAAGTTTGGTAGAGGAAACAAGTGACTGGTAACACGAGAGGCAAAAGACACTTCATTAATCACGGCTATGTGGGGTCAGGAGGCCACTAGCTTTTGTATTGCCAGCGAGGGTGGAGACGGGCGAGGGGAGCTTTTTTTCCTTTCTTCCCCATTGGTCGATAAAGAAAAGCGACACTCGACTACGACCCCGATGAATGCGTCTAGCGCCGCGTGAGAGAGTTATGTCAACACAGGTTCCCCTTAAACCTTCCATTTCGCTCTCTCCCGATATAATTTTAAGACCAGCGGATAATTTTATCGATGATCAGAGGTTTTGGTGATTTTTGAAAACAAATTTTAAATCTAGACTCTTATAACAGAACGTTCCATGAGAGGTGCGATATTAAAGAAAAATTATTAACTAACGAAGCCAGGCCCATTGTCTCGACTTTTGATAGTAAACATTCCCCTAGAAGGGAAATACGGTAACTGGATCCGTAATAAAGCTTCATTAATTTTTTTAGATGTAATGTAACGTATATGTTTTGTTTGTCTCTTCTGTTAGAAGATTTAGAAAGTTTACAGCCAGACTAAAATTGTCTTTCTCGATGGATGATGAAATTATCCGAGCACAAAGTGACCGACTACGGTTGATACTTCGCAGAACTGGTCGCGACCGCGGTCACATGAAAAGTGTGTTTCGTCAGAATGGTCCAAGGACCCGCCCCGCTTCTAACAATTGACTCTCTTAAACCATTATAAACACCAATCTTTATATACAAAGGCCTTTATACCGGCTCATTTTCGGTCGACTTTCCTCCTACATGTTCCCCATAGTTTAATTTCCAATTAATTAACGGTGACACCCGAATAGGGAGACCAGCTACAAAGGTTTATTTTTCATAGCCCGCCATTCAATTCGAAAATATAGGCAGGGGACGATTTTCGCCATATTTTAAGAAATTTCAGCGGCATAATCATTACGACTCAAAATTCCGCCCATCACTCAATTTTCTCCCTCGACAGCGGCCACCCTTAAAACCCAGCGACTCCAATTTTCCGAAAGGGAGGGGTAGACGTCACGTGGTCTTAATTTGAAGGGGACAAAATTTCGCAACACAGTCGGCCAATAGGGAAAATGTCGGTAATGAACCGTGGCCAACTCCGATAATTGTCAGTTCCCCAACTCTTAACCAGAGCCATCTTTTTTTTTCCCTCTCCGAGCATCGATAGGAATCTTATATAAAGGAACAAAAATCTATGTCGAGTCGAAAATGGAGGTTGGGTAGATAAGCGCAGCCATCTGGTCGAATTAAAAAGGAGAAGAAATACTTGGAATTCTGTTCCGCGTTTAGTTTTTAGTAACACGGACTGATAAAGCGACTTTCGGCTCCTCCCTCTTCAATGAATTCTCTAAATAAAGAGTTCGTTTTCAATGGCCTACGTAAAAACTGGCCAGTCATTCGACCACCATTCTACGTTAGAGTACGGTGCGGAAGGCATGGAGTGACGCTACGAGTACATTTTACGGGAAATAAATGACGTCCGGATTAAGAGAGATTATCTGGAGAGAAAGTGTCGCCGTGGCAGCATAAATTTTATTGACGATTGGCTGGTCGAGATCTTTATCTAACGAAGAATGCGATTTTTTTAGGTGTTTATATTTAGAATGTCCAGATAATGATAAAAAAAAGCTGTTCCAAGCTGCCAACACCAAACTTAATCCATTAGGAATATATGACAAAACCATGAGCTGATCATAGATGGATCGAAAAGTTCGGATTGCCATGCACCTTATCTGCTTGGTCGATCCATTTAGACTTAAAAGAGACCGAAAACTGATATCTATCCATATTTCCCTATTGTCGCGCACAACACACCGAGCCGCTCTCGACCCTGAGAGATAATTTTGCGGCCTTTATCAAAAATATAGAAATACTTAAAAACTTTAGTTATCGAGGCGCGGATTTAACAGTTTTTCGGGTTTTCTTATGGGTTTAAAAAAAACAAAACAAAATACGCTCATAAAAACTTCTGACAAGGTTTTAAAAAAGCAACGTTTCAGCCATATCATTCCAAGAAAAGAATCTAAGTCAGACAGGTTGAAGGGAGTGTTGTCCTAGAAAGGACCCTCCACCAACGACGGTGATTGATGGATCAGACAGGAAACGAAAGCCAGAGGTGATTGGACTTAATACAAAGGACAACTTTGATCCGACGAATAAACATTTAATCTACTAAAATTTCGGTCACACCCATCGCAGGCCCAAACATTTTGTCACTTTAGAAGTTTTTTAATTATCCTCTATTGTTTCTCTGAAGGTTGAAAGGAGCGTCTGTTTGGTCGCGCGTAAGATGTAAAGTAGGTCGCGTAATTCTTGGAATAGCTAGCGATTGGTCATAACAGTAATAAAGTGTTTGGCGTTATCTGCTAAAAAATAAAATAAATTTGGCTAAAATCGGACAAAGGAAGCATTTCAGTTAATATTTAATCGCGCGGAATTAACAGCTGTTTGTTTATTCTGTAACACTCAAAAGATTTTCTATTGGTAGATGTTTAAGATAAGAAAAAAAAAACAAAGACACGTGCAATCTTTTTTTTGATGCGCTAGAAAGGGTGAAGTATTGGCTGTCGGATGGAAGATTCATTAATAAATCGGACACGCCCACGTTGTAACCGATCCCAAAGGGTCGAAGAGCAGCCGTCTTTCTTCTGTCGGGGTCGGAGGGCTCGGTAGGAAAACGTTTACGGCCTGACCACAGTCACGTAACAACTAATGGTCCATTAATAGGGCGTCCTCGGGGAGACTAACCAATATATTTCGTCATAAATAACACTGGATAGGTGTGTGGCGACATTTTTTAAGCTGGAGTCTATCTTCGGTCGGCTGGAACTATGTTGATTAACGGCGTAGTGTCACTCCTTTTAATTAATTTTAGCGACGGAAAATACCAGACCCAGTTATTTTCACAGGAATCTTTGTCAAAATTGAATATCGCAAATTCCACATCGGTAAAATGGATTCAGGGCCGTTTCGATGTTTATCAAACTGACTTCAAAAATGATTTTTTATTCTAGGTTTATGGAGTTTCCTTTAAGGTCATTCGACTTTAAAGGGAACTAGATACTGTATTTGAATACCTATTCTTAAAATGCTTTTTATATAGATGTAAATTCAAAAAATATTTAAAAAATTTTGTTAATGGTTAGCACCACACGTAGTAGTAATTATAGGAATGTAAAATTTAGGAAGGATTAAGATAATATTAGAATTTAATCCAAATTTCTTGTTACACAACTACACAATCACATTTTCCTGGTTAATTAAACAATGTTATCTTTATTCCGACTATGTGTGCCTTAAAAACTGTGCCAATGTTATTTCTATTTTGTAACAGAGTCTCTATTGCTAAATCCATTTTTTCGGTTCGAGTTTCTCTGTTTTATTTCAAATATACTAAGTTTTTTCCCCCTTCTCATATTTCTGTCTTACTCTCTCTCAATGTTTAAGGGGATGGAATGAAATTAGTACACTATCGCTCTTAATTAAATTTAAATATAACACTAGCATACTGACCTTTTTATTTTATTAACTACTTTCAATTCTAAAGTTTGGGTATAAAGTCTAGATAGAAATAATCTGTTATCGGTCTATACAAACGCATTAAGGTTCATTCTTCCGCGTTATTTAACGTTTAATATTTATGTCTAACTCGATCAGCCTTTCTTCTTATCGCTAAGATCCAGTGTGCAAACGCTGCTCATCTGTACCGTAGAACTTGAACCAATGATGAATATGATGCTGTACTATTTTTCTGTTTCTTATAGAAATAAATTTTAGTCCATTTATCAAGGCGCAGTCAATAATTTTATGGGAGCTTATTTAATTAAAAAAAATTTTTTTAATGGACATTAACAGAAATACCTGGCAACATTGTATTCATTTATTTTTAAATCATCCATCTTCTCCGTAATACAGCATAATTATTACTGTATTTTAAAACATTATTTATAAGCTGATTGGATATCATACTGACATTAAATTTTGCTTTATATTAAGAAAATCATTTATAGAAATTGTTAAAATGTTAGATTTATATAAATATCGGTAAAAAACAAAATTATTTTTTTGTACATACGTTTAAAACTTATGTACAAATAATGAATTTTTTTTTTTTAAATTTGGTTTGGGAATTAATAAATGATAATATCCATACTGGCCGCGGAATATATAATTTCCTAAAATGTTTCTAAGTGAAAGAGTTAGTCTATCAAAATCATTGAAAATCAACTGATGAATATGCATTGGAAATAGTTTCAATTTGTTTGTTTTGTAAGAGTTTGGTGGTATAAGGGCCAACTGGACCATGCTGCTCCAAACAAGTTTATATAGTTTCAAGCAAATTCTGAGATCAAATTCTGCATGTATTGCAATTATAGAGTTATATTTGCCAATGTGCTTCAAATATACAATTATTGCTATATATCAGACGTATCTGATAGAACTGCTGGCAGGTGACATCAGAGTAGTTAAAAGCATACAAATGATGTCAGCTAATATAGAAATAAGTAAACATATGATAGATGCAAGTTATTAATAATATGATAGATGGTTAAGATATCATTACATCAAGGACATACTGGTGGAGATTATCCTCCAAGAGATTACAGTGACTGATTCTCAAGCGAGCCAGCACTATTTCCTCTTTATAACTCTTCTGAGCAGAAGAATCCAATACAAGCACAGGTTTAATACTATATAATTTATTTGAAATTTCTCTGCTCCATAAGTTTTGCCAAATTTTTGTATAGAGAACCATATCCATGGAACCATGGAAGGTCATAATAGGGTATCTGAGAGATTGACAACGATGTATGTACAGGATTCTTTGCAGTCATGACTGCAATCTTATTCCCACCTATTCCCACATATCCAGGGGTTCAGAAAACTATAAGAACATGCAGAAAGATCATAAAGTAATTTAAATATCTTTAAGATCTGTGGATGTTGTTGGAAGCAGATGTTTGTTAGAGAAATAGTTTCAATATAAGAGATGTTTGCTGTTTTAAAATTTTGCCAGAAAATTTAAACAAAGTTTACAACACATTTTATATAAAAAATTCTGTTAAAGAACAAAAGAACACTCAAATGGATGAGGATACTTGTATGATTCTGAAACAAAGTAATAGATCTGTAGACATTTTGAAACTTATCAAGTTATCCTAATTTTTTTAGAAAAAGTAATTTCTAGGAATGAATCTGGTATTATTTGTATAACCATAAAATGATAGAATTCTATTTGGAAAATTCCATCACTGCCAAAACCAACAAAAGCTGATACCAAGTGATTTGAAAACAAGATCATATTATTTTCTGATCAATACGGAATAATTCATAAAGAATTTGTACCTTGCAATATCACTTATTAATAAAGGTCTACATCAAAATATCAAAATGTTTACATTCTGAAATTATATATCATAAATGACAGTGAATATGTGCTGAATCATGATAATTCTAAATGTTAAACTCTATATTTGTTAAATGATTCTTGATATATGGCATTTTTTTCATTTCACATCCATTTTATTCTCCAGACTTATGTGACTACTATTTTTTTATTCAATAGAATAAAAAGCCATTGGAAGAAAACATTTTGCAATTTCAACAGATGTTGGACAAGTTGCAACCAAGTAAACAATGATACAAACAGTTACAAATGCTCTATCCAAATGAATTATGGAATTATTATTTAGAGACTAAAGGGGGATTATTTTGAAGGAAGCATAGTTAATGAATAAATTAAATATATATTTTTTAATTAAATATTTCCAAAAATTATTGACACACGCATATTTTTACCAACAGAATTGCATATACCTGTTATGAATTTAAAATGATAAATTAAAATTACTTTTAGATAAAATTCTGAAATTTTTTATATTTATTTGAAACTAAAATTTTAATAGTTTATCTTATAAAACAGTACATTAGATAAAAGATTTTATTGAATTATGTAAAACAAACAATTTACATATTTAAAATAAATCTAATCTTATTTAATTTCTTAACTGGTATAAATTTTATCAAAATATTATATTTAAAAAGATATAATAGTTATTGACATTGTAAATGATTCATTTCTAATGATATCTATATTTACAATTTGAGTATAAACTATTAAGAAGTATTCCAGTTTCTAAAATTTATCATCTTATCAACAATGTACTTAAATTATAACAAAGAAAATAAAAATAAATATCTGTACAACACAGTGTTTTATTGAATCATAGTTTAGTTTTGTATGGTTTAAAATCTCTGCATTTTTTCTTTAATGATGATGGAGCCTAAAAAGAAAAAATTTTAACACAGTTTAATTACAAAACTATAACTGAAAATAATTATCAAATAAATTTCTAAGAATTTTAAAATAAATATAATTCTTTCAAATGTATTAAACAATTGGAAAAAAAGCTATGGTTATACAGGTAAGCCTCGATTAGTGCGAGTTCAAATAATGCGATTTCGATTAGTGCGACTTATAAAATTGATACCATTTTTCAGTTAGTGCGAGCAAATATTCGATTAATGCGAGTTGTAAGCATAGACCAATCTTACTAACAAAGCTCCGCCTCCTTTTATGATGTCAATTAACAAATTACCATTAATTTTCGGTTAGTAAAACCAGATGAGGAGCAGTCCAAGAACAGTCACTTGGCTTTGAAGGGGTGAAACATCAGAAAGATGGGCTTTTTGCCGTTAGCTATTTAACATTACTATTATTCAGCTTTGTTATCATATACATATAGTACAGAATTTTCTTTTAAAAAGTATTGAAATGGATAAAAGGAAGAACACTTTTGATGATAAAACAGGAAACGAAAAAAAAAAAGAAGAGGTTAGTGATTACACTAGAGCAGTGTTTCCTAATGAAGGGCGTGCACTCCACAAGGGGGCAATTCGAGAATGAGTTATTAACAATGATTTTTTTTCATTTTTTGTACTAGAGCAGTGTTTCCCAATGAAGGGCGCACACTCCACAAGGGGGCAATTCGAGAATGAGTTATTAACAATGATTTTTTTTCATTTTTGGTTTTAGGGGAAATATATATTGTGACATACACATTTTTAAAAGTAAAATCAGAATGTACACGGCAGTTGTGAAACTTTATTTGCTGTTTTTTCAATTAATTTATATTATTTTTTAAACAAGTTTTAGTAATTTCTTCCTCAGTACTGTATTTCAACTGTCCTTTTGTTCTTTTATTTTTCTGTTTCATGGATGGCACATTTTTGGAATTCTGTTTAGACCAAGTTAATAGCCTTTTAGGCTTTCTCCACGTGAATGGGAGTTCACTTTTTGAAAAATAAAAATTATATGTCACAGGGTGGCATCGAGATTTTAGAGATGCTTTGGTGGGGCATAGCCAAAAAAGGTTAGGAACCACTGTGCTAGAGCAAAAAACGGATGTGATTGAGCGACATAAAAGCGACGCTCAACTTCGCTTTCGATTTGGCGGTTGGTTTGATGATGGTATGAGACGCAATCCTGGTAAATTATTAATTTAGATGATGAACAATGATGTAAAATATGAAAATAAATATTTCTTAAACAGTTAGTGTTAAGCTAGTATTGTGGTTATTCATCGTGAGGTTAGCTAATGGCCGGAATCTCACAAAGCAAGAACCAATTACCATATTTTACATATAGTTAATAGTTCAAATAGTGTGAGAAATTCGTGGAACCAATTATTTGCACTAATAGAGTTCTACCTATATATCTAAACTATTGCATTATTGCTATTTTTAAAACAGTTTTAAAATAGCAATAATGATTCACTTCCAATCAATTCATCCAATTTTTCAGATTTCATAAATATGAAGTAGAAAAAGGATAAACAGACAATAACCTATAGTATAGGGCAGGGGTAGCCAACCCATGGCACTTGCACCAAAAGTGACACATTGCATAATTAGAAGTAGCACACTGAACACCAGTGAAAAATTTAAAAAATTTATACAATTTATTTATAATATATATAGATCTGAAATGCTCAAATAGTGTGAGAAATTCGTGGAACCAATTATTCGCACTAATAGAGTTCTACCTATATATCTAAACTATTGCATTATTGCTATTTTTAAAACAGTTTTAAAATAGCAATAATGATTCACTTCCAATCAATTCATCCAATTTTTCAGATTTCATAAATATGAAGTAGAAAAAGGATAAACAGACAATAACCTATAGTATAGGGCAGGGGTAGCCAACCCATGGCACTTGCACCAAAAGTGACACATTGCATAATTAGAAGTAGCACACTGAACACCAGTGAAAAATTTAAAAAATTTATACAATTTATTTATAATATATATAGATATAGATCTGAAATGCTTGCATATATGGCTAAATGGATTTTTATGAACAACTTCTGTTTGTTAGGGGATTTATGCACATAGGTATTGATTATTAGAAACTGATTTTATATATTGTAATTGCCATAAATTAAGTTAGAAGATTAATGCTATTTGAACAATCTCATTGGGTTACAGTGACCACATGATATGTTAGTTGGCTGATATCATTGTGATTACTATGATCGTGTCTTTGGTAATTGAACAGTCTTGTTGGATAATAATGGCCACGTGATTGGTGCATGTGACCCCAATGAGACTGCTCAATTATTAAATTAATAATGGATATCAAGTACTGTGTTGTATGTTATTTCATTACCCTATTGAACTTCAGATTTCATATTAAAAAGTTTTTAAAGTTTTTTTTTAATTTTCTCTAATTTCTTATTGAATATAGCTTACATTACTTTATAAGCCGTAACATTCTTAAGTTAAACTGATCAGGCTTAGTGACCAAGTGATGGTGTGTTATTAGAGATATCTAAACTATATACAGTGGTTGGGACATGTTGGGACTAAGCTATTTTGACAAGTGTGCCTAATTCTGGATATCAAGTTACTGCAGATTAAAATCTACCTGGATAGAGAAGAAAATAAAGGAATTCATTATGATTCCAGATTTTTAAAGCATCCTCTAGTGGTAATTTACAATTGTGTTTAGACAAACGATTTATTTACTGATATTCAAATTTGTAACCTTATCTTTCAATAACAAATTGAGAGTCATTAATTATATAAATTTAATTCTGCAAATACTAATTTCAAAAAATATCAAGATTTATTATTCTGTTTTAATGCTTGTTTAAATATTTATTCAAATATAGTATTTCAAAAAAAAAAATTAAAATTGGTAACTAATTTTTTTATATTAATTATAATTTGAAAACTATTCTAATGTAGGTTAATGAATTAATTCACAATTATAATATTTTAGTTATTGAAATTATCAGCAAAATTCAAAGATTATAATGTTTGCTATATCATATTATGTATACAATCATACTTCACCATACATCAATTCATTCCAAGACTCATGACTTAAGTCAAAAAATGATGTCAGTCGAATAAGCTCTTTAAAATATGACATAGACCCCCTATAAATAATCCCATAATACCGCTAATAATTATTTTTTAACTTCTAAATAGTTCTATAAGTTTCAATAATTAGCACATATTCTGATTGGACGAATGATCATGTATTCTTGTACACAGTGTAGAAAGTTGAACAAGAGTGAACTTTGGCATAAATATGCAGCATTTAGCCATATAGCAAAAGTAACATCAGCATCTATACACTGATGTATTTACATTGTGTATTATGCCTCTGAGATCCAGCCTTTAGTAGACTTTTATTTTTTTCTATTCATAAAAAATCAGACATAAAGTGGAAAATGATTTAAGTCCAAAGTACGACAATTGCAAATTAGATAACAAATATTTTGTACTTGGAACCTCCAAGAATTTTAATTATACAATTATTTAATAAAAGATACTTATAAGAATTATGGTAATATCAAAGAAAATTGTACAATAAGAAAAGTTAAAAAATTATTTTTATAAGATAAATGTTCAGTTCTTTCAGCATGTGTAAGAACACAGTAAATACTTTGTCACTAAGCCAATAAAAATAAAAATTAATTGTTTTTGGGAAAGAGATTTATATTTGTATGTTATAAGAAGTCTTGGTATATTGAGGTACTGTCAGCATAACTCAAACCCCAAGCATGCAAATAATTCCTTAAAGCATGAAACTACATCACTATTAGTGATTTCAATCTCAATAATTTTTTCAGCCTTGGGATTTGAAATTAATAAATAAAAGAAATTCTGGGATTTGATTAATTTAATAAAATAATTATAAAGTATCATTTGTTGTAGCTTTCATATAATTCCTCCATTTTTGATATATTTTTAATATGCCAAATATAAAAATTGGGCAAATTTTATTATAAGTTAGCATAAAAAAATACCAGATTAGTTCCATTATAACAAAGATTAAAAAAATCAACAGCAGAAAATAAGGTATCATTTATATCTGAAATATTGAAACCAAAATTGATTACAAGATTTGATTCTTTAGATTAAAGTTCCATCATTTTATTATTTACATTTAATAATAATTCCTGAAGTAACATAAGAATAATGCATCAAAAATCCACATTTTTGATACATTATTCTCATCTTACTTCAGGAAAAATAATTTCTAAGAATTAATCTCTCTCTATTGAAATTACTGCTATATTGTTTAGGAGAGCTGATACATAAAACTTTAGAGTTTAAACATTCTAGTTATGAAAATTTCATCCTTATGAACATGAAATTTTCATTTTTAAATTTCAGAAAATTTCTAAAATTGTTTAAGAATTTTATCCCAATTACTGCTATATTGTTTAGGAGAGCTGATACATAAAATTTTAGTTTAAACATTCTAGTTATGAAAATTTCATCCTTATAAACATGAAATTTTCATTTTTAAATTTCAGAAAATTTCTAAAATTGTTTAAGAATTTTATCCAGTTTCTAAGATTTATTTTAGATTATTTGCTATTGTTATATTATTACAGCAGACTCTCAATTTTACTAACTTGTATGAACTCTCAAAAATTTCATAAAAATAAAATTTTGTAAATGGAAATGGAATTAATTAACATTAGGGACTTTTTGGAACCAACTAAATAGTTTGTAAAAAATACGAATATACCTGTATTATTATTTTATAGTTATTATGCTTATTGGGCAATAATTTTTATTATTGCATCAATTTTGAGTGCAAAGTATAGATGGTCTTTGATTTACAATGGAGTTCTTTCTAATAACCAGGTTAAGTATGATACATATATCTATTGATTGCCAAACATTCATTATAGTATAATACAGCATTGTAATTCATTATAACATAATCATTGTAAATTTACAAACATGAAATCAAAGGAATATGACACAAAATGGATATTGCAAGTATGTTGCACAATTGTGTTTAAATATTGCATACGTACGAATTGTGTCAACCAATCACAATACTTATGATGTAACTGTTTTATTTTTGTGAAAACATCTGATGCAAAGAGAAGATAATAATTCCAAATATTTTATATATATAGTGAGATAATTCCAAAATTATTATTATTACCTTTAAAGAGTCAGATGGAAGATCTTGGTTCTCTTCAATGTTCAATTCTTTAACTTCCGTCTAAATAATATAAAATATGAGTAATAATAGTATTGATATTAATAAAAATGCTGCTCCAGAGTGTATACTTCATATTAGTTCAGGAATAATTATTAAATTATTATGTTAACTATAATACTTATTGAAATTTTGAAGTTAATATCATCTCAAAAGAAAAATGATTTTTAAATAAATAATAAAGTAATCAAAGTGTTATATAGTATAAAGTAATGATTCCAAATATCTTTTTATTTATTTCATTACTTTACTATGACTCATATGAAAGTACAGGTAGATCCCAACTTTACAAGTTAATTTTTTTTATGAATGATTTAGCATTTATTTATTGCAATTAATATTAATTTTTTCAATGTTTTTGATAATTTATATTTGAAAAAAACTTGGAAATGGGAACTCATAGATTGAGAATTACCTGTAATATTAATTATATAAATGAGATATATCCTTATTACCTTTAAAGAATCAAACTGAAATTGTTCAATTTTCTTTTCTTCAACATTTAATTCATTAACTTCAATCTAATAAATATAATTTTAATATAACTTTTTATCTATTTTTAAAATTAAGAGTGAATAAAAGATTATTATTAAATATTCAGAAGAAAACTATTAAATTTAAAAAAAACTTCCTTTGTTTTTATAAAACAAATTAATGCAAATATTAGCAATTAAATACCCATTAATAATACTTTTGAAAGGAAGAACAGATTAAATTACAAAATCTGTCACCCATCAACAAGTTTAAAAGAAAGAAAAATGAACCCAAAAAGTCATATACTTAACATTGCAATTCAAACATGGGAAGGTTTGGATTTATATGATAATCAATAGAACTCTCTTAAAATTTCTCAGAAATTTTTAATTTTAATTCTCCTGAATTTCTCTTAAAATCATCTGCAAATGATGAAAATATTCAAGTAAGAGAATGGGATAGTAGTAGTAGTCAGAGGAATTTAGCTTTGTTTTCAATGTTGCTGCTTCAATTCCCAAGGCCTACAATATATAGAGTCCAGCAAGACCAAGAGCTCTCAAAATGAATAATTAAAATTAATTAACACATTTTTTTCATAAAAATTGGAGATGTCAGGGAGAGAAGGGAAGTACATGTAATACTTTTCTTCAAACAATAATGTAATTGGATAACTGTTTGATAAACAATAAATCAATCAAATTGCCTCTCATCTAAGAATAAGGAAGATAAATTTTCCTTTGAAGGAGGAGTACAGATAAGAGTTGGCCAAGAAGGAGATAGAAAGGACATTCAAAAACAATTGAAAAATATAACCAGAGAATGGTGAATCCATGTTCTATCCTGTCTATAATTGCCTACAACAACTAGAGAGCAAAGTTATTATAAACATATATTTTGTTTTTACCTCTTGTTTAATGTAACTTTCAATATTTTTTCCTTTCCAAATAGATATTTCTCCATCTTCTCCACCAGTTACAATATTTTTATTCTGAAATATATTTATTATATTAAATAAATTTTATAAATTTAAATATTTTCAATAGTTTAAAAACTTACTCCACTGTTCCAAGTACAAGCTCGGAGAACCACATCTTTTCTTCCTGGTAAGATACTTAAAAACTGACATTTGTCTTCATGCAATTCCCATAAGCTGTTTATTCCACTATTAGCACAGTTTTGATTATAACAAAATAAAATTAAAAGAATAACAAAACAATTGAGAAATATAACCAGAGAGTGGTGACTCCATGTCCTATCCTGTCAATAACTGCCTACAACAACTAGAGAGCAAAGTTATTATAAACATATATTTTGTTTTTACCTCTTGTTTAAAAAATTATTATTTATAACCAAATTTAATAATTTAATTTTGTGAAGATTCAGCTGTAGCTGACCTCATGAATTTAGTAAATAAACACACAACAATGTAAAAGATGATAATTTATTTAGTAACCTCAGCTTATATTGCTTTTCATTACTACTAACAATGGTTACCTAGAGTTACAACTCATCTCGATATCATTTGCAGGAAAGTTGCAGAAAACAAGAAGGCAGATAGACCTGGAAGTGGCACATCATCTGGCTGCTGCTGCAGTTCATTTGTAAATTTAAAATTAAAAAATAATTATTTATAACCAAATTTAATAATTTTGTGAACATTCAGCTGTAACTGACCTCATGAATTTAGTAAATAAACACACAACAATTTAAAAGATGATAATTTATTTAGTAACCTCAGCTTATATTGCTTTTCATTACTACTAACAATGGTTACTTAGAGTTACAACTCATCTTGATATCATTTGCAGGAAAGTTGCAGAAAACAAGATGGCAGATAGACCTGGAAGTGGCACATCATCTGGCTGCTGCTGCAGTTCATTTGTAAATTTATATAAATTCATCATTTTTCATTGTTACATTATGCAAATCATCTATAGACCTGGATCATGTCGGACAAATGAGCTCATGCATATTTAAGTCACCTGTTTATCAGTTTAAACAGAATTCACTGTCTTTTTCATCAGAATTCTCCTGTCCTTGCCCATTGTAATCTTTTCATCAAGGTGTCATCATCTCATTGTTACATTATGCAAATCATCTATAGACCTAGATCATGTCAGACAAATGA
This sequence comes from Olivierus martensii, assembly GCA_000484575.1. Lineage (NCBI taxonomy): Eukaryota > Metazoa > Arthropoda > Arachnida > Scorpiones > Buthidae > Olivierus > Olivierus martensii. Next base: position 22,130 of record AYEL01072062.1, read on the forward strand.
GCTCATGCGTATTTAAGTCACCTGTTTATCAGTTTAAACAGAATTCACTTTCATCAGAATTCTCCTGTCCTTGCCCATTGTAATCTTTTCATCAAGGTGTCATCATCATAGTATTTTTTATTGTTTGTATTATTATTATTTATGTTATGGAACTGTACTGTTGAACTAATTACATTCTATAGTTTATTGAAGAATTATTCACTGAATTCTACTAACACATCATTAAAAAGATTTTTGTTTTATGGAATTCCTGGCAACAGACCAGACAACAAGGACACCTGTCTATGAGCTAAGGTAACTTGACCATCATCATTGTTGACTCATGAGTTGAACATTAAGTTAATAGGTGAGCTGGGTGTGCGCGCTCCAGTCTCAAATGTCACAATTTTTAAAGACAAAGTTTTAATTGCAAATGAAATTAGAACTGTCTCTCCCAATATATGTAAGGATATAGAGATATTGATTTTAAGTAATTTAAACTTTTATTTATTGTTTAGAATTTTGAATTATGTGTTAATTAACAGAATTGGTTTTTGATTCAACAATTTGGTTAATCTTTTTCAATTTATTAAATAAGTTACTATAATTTCTGATTTAAAATTGGGCATTATGAATTTTGTTTAATTAGAGTAGTTGCTAATTGTTTTTTCTTTTATAAATATGTGATTGATTTACTAGCAAATTTTCATTAATTTTAATTTCTGCTTAGAATTTATTTATTCATTCATCCATTACTTAGATATTAACATTATTGTGAATTTTAAATTACGAAATTCTGTATTTAAATACAGATTTATAATTTGTTAATTTTTTAATATAGAAATATTTCAAAGATTTTTTTGTCTGTTATGTTTTTAACTGTTTTGACTAGAATGAGAACTTTATATATTACCAAATTAAGAAAGAAAATAATAATAAATATATTAAGAAAAGAAATTATATCTATGAAGCAATCTTGGTATACACAATAATTAATAAATAAAAATCTTAACAGTAATTATTTTATATGCTGCTGATGATTGTGTAAATTAGGCATGGCTAACTGATCAATCGTAGAAACTTTCTCACAATTTCAGCACAATTTGAAATTCTGCTTACTTATCAGAAAACATAACATTTCACACATTTAGATGAGAGGTGATAAGATATTTCATAGATTATTGTCAGTTATATTGCACTAAAGGGAACACTGTACCGTGGAGGAGAGGAAGTTCTTGTAAGCATTGAAGTATTTTAGCGTATAATCCTATGATGTTTCCTTAATAAGAAACTCACAATTACATTTTATATACGAAAGTTGCTTGCAACAATAGACAAGTTGGTTACTTTTGGTGTATATGATAAAATGTTTTAGAATAAAGAATTTTCTATCATTTCTATAACTTGGCTGTTATTTTGGAATAAGTATTGAACACTGAATTTAAATAATAAAATTAATTTATATATAACAGTAATTAAAATTGTTAATTCAAATATTTAAATTATAAATCAGATGATTATTATAAATAATACTAATATATATATGAATGATTTTACATAATATAAAAATATTAAAGCCGACATAGATTAATAAAATTTAATAAAAAAACGTACGTTAATAAATTGATTGAGAAATAAATTTATTAACTATTACATTTTCAAAATTGACTAGTTATTATTTGGGATACAAGAATAAATTAAATATAATAAAATACAGGTATCTCTTGGTTTATGAATTTTTGATTTAACATAGTATAAATCTATACCACTTTTTTCATTTTGCAAAGAAATACTTTCACTTTACAAAAAACTATTTGATCATTGATCAATTATCCATTGTAATCTATTTTAATCAATACTTTTCTTGCTTATTTTCTTCACTAATTGCATCAAATATATCAAATTTACTGTGTGTACCATTGATTTTTACGACAAAATTCATTAAGGGTTTAATATTGAATCCAGCAGTTGCCTTATACTGATAATATATAACCGGGTGGTGAACCTACAGCACGCGTGCCAGGAATGGCACGCAGAACAATTTTGTGGCACGTGGCATGTATTTATATTTATATATACATACATAGAATGTTAAGCTAAAATTTTATTTTTTCCAAATTTTTGCTGCGCAGAAAATTCGTGTTGTGACCATATAAAATTCTTAGTCACTTTTATTCTACTCACAATTGTGCATATCCCGTTGTGGTGTTAATCGACTTAATCATTTTTGCTTCCTTATGTAACTCGACTGAAAATCTGTTAATTGCATTTCAAGTTTGTCCAACTTTAACCAATCAAATGTTGTTACAATAGGTGCAGATAGTCTGAATTTATCAAGATACATGATAAATTTTGTAGTTTGTAAATTGTCTAAATTGAGTGAATCATGATGGAAACTCACTGATTATACAGTTAATAATTTCTGAAAATTCTGTAGTCAGTTTAGCTCCATCCGGTTTTTTATGAAAGTTCAAACCTGTGAATAATTTTTTCAAATTTGTAAATTTGAAAAAATTTACAAATTTGAAAACCTGTGAATTAATTTTTTCAAATTTTTTCAACCTTGTAATTTAACATTTAATTCATTCAAATTTAGGCATAAAGTCTGCCAAAAACATTATTTTTGAGGTCCATTCAATATATACATATTCCTATAACAAACTATCTGGCACATTAGTACATTAAGAAATATAACTTTTTAAATTTTTGGCACGCCAGTAGAAAAAGGTTCGTCACCCGATATGTAATATATTTATTGCATTTTTCAATGGTTTTGTAAGTATATAGCATTATTCAACTTCATAAAATAATGATTGCACACTATTCCAACTGTATAAATCTCTAATATTGTATATTTTTTAATCCATATATAAATATGAAAAATGATAGTATTTTTTTGTTTTATTGGAAGATGCTAAATCTGACCAATGTAATGATTTAAATAAGTAAATTGTTTTGTTTCTATTAATTTTTTTAAATAGTTATCATAATAAAATCTGTAATTAATAAATTTTTAATAAATAGAATTGAAAACAACAATGCTAACTTCCAGAAAATTGATTTAGTTTTGCCAATAATTTGGAAAAATAAAGATTTTTGAGAATTATATAAATTTACGACAATATTTGATGCAATTTAAAAATTTTTAACTAATAAACAAAACCACAATGAAAGACAAATTCAATGACTTAAGAGACTTCAATCCAAAGATCACTTGGCACTTTGCAGCTCTGAAATTAAAAGTCAAATGGCAAACAATAAATTAATATCAATGGTAAACAATAGGTTAATAGAGTAAAATCTATTATAAATTATTATATTACAGTATGTATAATTATATTTATATCAATGCTTTTGAAATGCTTTAACATCAATAGAAAAAATAGATGTTATTTTTTAGTATTCAAAAATAAATTTAAAATTTTTACATTGGAATTAATGGGAAATGAATTTCCAATTTATGAATAAGTAAATAAAACTCAGCACTAAATAGCAAGTATAAATTTTTTTAATATGGTATAACGTTTTCAAGCCATATTAGGCTCCTCTTCAGTACCATACATTAAGCAAATAAAGTTTAAACAGAACATTCTAGAATAAATAACCGATATTTAAATAGAACGCTTTAGGTTCTAGAATTAGCTTAATGTATGGTACTGAAGAGGAGCCTAATATGGCTCGAAAACGTTATACCATATTAAAAAATTTATACTTGCTATTTAGTGCTGAGTTTTATTTACTTATTTAGGAAAGTAAGCAAGTAGTTTTCTTTATTTTAATTCCAATTTATGATGAAATTTTACTTAAACAGGTTTTAAACCAAGGGATACCTGTAAATATTGTCACTAACAATTTATTAAAACTATAATAATAATTTAATATATACCTATAATTTCCACACATAAACAGGACTCTGGAATCTAGTTTCATAAAATCAACAAGATAATCTACAGAAGTAGATTCCTATGAAAATATAATTTGATTATATATAATTATAAAGAATTTAAGTAAAGTAATTACTGATAGTAAATATTTTACAACCTTTGTTTTACAAAAAAGAAAAATTTTTAATTGCTATATCATCTTTCATGGCATTATATAATTTATAACAGTCGATTCCCCTTAATTGGGACTAATCCATTTTGGCCCAAATAAGCGGCTGCCCCAATTAAATTAACTAAAAATAAATTCTAAAATAAAATATGTAATACTGAATTGCTATATCATCTTTCATGGCATTATATAATTTATAACACAGTCGATTCCCCTTAATTGGGACTAATCCATTTTGGCACAATTAAGCGGCTGCCCCAATTAAATTAACTAAAAATAAATTCTAAAATAAAATATGTAATATATAGGTAAATAAATAATAATTAGGTACCTATTTTAATGCTTTATTAAACCAAAACACAAGAAAATGAGCCACTGACATTCATGCCTCGCCCGCTAACTGTAGAAAACTATTGATTTAATGCTTCTACTGTCCTAATTAAGTATTTAAATTATGTATTAGTTTATTAGTTTGGTTTCTGTTTTGTGATTTGGCCCAAAAAAAGTGGCTGCCCCAATTAACTAATGGCCCAATTAAGTGCACAATTAAGTATTTAAATTATGTAATAAATTTGGTTTCTGTTCTTTGTGATTTGGCCCAAAAAAAGTGGCTGCCCCAATTAACTAATGGCCCAATTAAGTGCAATCGACTGTACACACTTTTCAAATATATAAATGATGTCATCTTATAATAAGAACACATGAAAAATTTAAAATTTATTAGTAAAACTCCCCTGCAGTGTGGGGTAAGAATAGCACTGCTGTATCCCCTGCATGTAAAAGGACTATGGCCATCACCCAGTCTTGCAGCTTTCTCTGATTATGAAAGAAAACAGATGCATCACCTACAGGTTCTTTGCTTGTTTCCCTATTCATTTTTGTGTGTTTTTAAGTGAATAAATGATGATGATGATGATTTGTAAAACAAGGAATCCACAAGCACTTTAAGCAGAAAAAATGCATAATTTATTATCGGGTATTTAGTACATATACTAACAATAACATGCAGATACATATACTAATAATAGTCGCAGCTTTCTCTGATTAAGAAAGGAAACAGATGCATCAACTACAGGTTCTTTGCTTGTTTCCCTATTCATTTTTGTATGTTTTTAAGTGAATAAATGTTGATGATGATTTGTAAAACAAGGAATCCACAAGCACTAAGCATCCATAATCCATCCATAAGCAGAAAAAATGCATAATTTGTTATCGGGTATTTAGTACATATACTAACAATAACATGCAGATACATATACTAATAATAGCCACATGTTGTTGTTAATATATATACTAAATATCTAATAATAAATTGTGTATTTTTTCCTACTTAAAGTACTTGTGGATTCCTTGTTTTTTTTTATAGGCAGAAGAACTTGATAGTTTATGATTAGTATTTGTATATATTAAATAAAAACATAATATTCTAAGATTTGAATGTTCTGAATGTTTGTTTTAAATATATTTGCAAATGGCCTAACAGATTTACAAATAAAATAACACATTGTATATAACCATTGTTAAAAATGCATAAAGAATTCTTTCAAATGATTACGATGTCATTCACCTGTAATACAGGAAAATCCGTGCAAAGTGGCTGAGATTGTGGCCATCAGACACAGTTAGCTACAAATTTCTTTCTTAAATATCAAAGTTTAAAATACAAAGTTTATGACACAGTTTCACATTGCACAGTTTCACATTGTTAATTAAATCTAAGGAAAGAAATCAGTAATTATGCCTCTTTCAGAATTTTTTCACTTTAGAATGCTCAACTTATAAAAGATCTAGACCTCATCTGACATTTCTGATAAAAACATGATTTGTTGGCTATCTAGTAAATATTGTACACAAGGTGCCAAAATTAAATATCACTGGCCATGGTCACAGAACACAGATGGCCATTTTACACAGTTTAAAAATCCCGCAATATGTTTGGATGGATATTAAGGTGGCCATGGCTTGCAGGTTGGCCACCAGCACAGGTTTTCCTGTAATCGGTTTCAGGGATATTATACTTTAATATCATCTTGTCATAAAACATATAACCACTCCCGAAAATCAGTTTCAGGGATATTATACTTTAATATCATCTTGTCATAAAACATATAACCACTCCCGAATTAAGAGGCATATTCAAGGTACATGTTTCTTAATTTTAAGCCTTGTCAACCAAACATTACATAGTTATACAATGGTTACCAAGATATTTTGTGAATAGACAGAAGGAAGACAAATTGAATATCTATAAAATTTTTTGTAGTAAAAATTATATAGATATATTTAATAATATATAAAAATGTAATGATTAAATTGTTGATCCCTGATTTATGTTACTAATCATAATCTAGAAAGACACAATTCAAATCAGAAATCAGTTTTCCATAGGAATCAATAGTATAAAGCAGCACTTCTCAAACTATGAGTTGCAACCCCATTTGGGGTCGCGAAGTGAAATGCTGGGGTCGCAAAAATTAAATTCAAACACTTGAATTTCAGTTTATATGTAATTTCACAAATGCCCAATATTTAACATATGAATTTTCAGTGTAGTTGGTTGATTGTGTTCATCTTAATAAGTGTGTAAATGTTTTATGTACTTGTATGTTTTATTTCATATTTAATACCTGGGGTCGCGAAAAATCTCGTAATGAAAAATGGGGTCATGAATGAAAAAAGTTTGAGAAGCACTGCTATAATAGATCCTCTTCAGCTTACGTGAAATCAAATAAATAAACGAAAAAAGTTTGAGAAGCGCTGGTATAAAGGGTTAATCAGTTTCCACCTAAAACATTAGACTGTTATATGATCTTAAAATACATGTATTATTGCAAGTGTTTGTTTTTTTTTGGGTGGGTGGTGGGTGTAGGTGTGCATATTTAGCAAAATATGACTGCAAACATCAAGCAGAAAAGTCACACAGTTTATCCATGTATTCATTTTATATTTTAAAGAAAAATTATCTGTAACTAATAACAAAATATTTAATTTAAAATATGCATATAAAATTTGAAATAACATACAAGAAACTTGAAAAATATACATTTTACAAGTTTCTGCTTAATGAGTTCTTGAGTTAGCAAATTTTTTCAAATATGAAGTATAAAAAAAATTGAAAATATGAACTTTAATTGCAATAAAAATGCTGATCATCATAAAAAGACATCATACAAGAAACTTGAAAAATATACATTTTACAAGTTCCTGCTTAATGAGTTCTTGAGTTATACTTCATATTTGAAAAAATTTGCTAAAAAAAATTGAAAATATGAACTTTAATTGCAATAAAAATGCTGATCATCATAAAAAGGCTTTCAAACCATGTTTTATAGAAATACACTATAGCAAAGGTAGACAACTTTCCAACCTTATCAATCATCATCACATGTGGTGATTTTGACTGGCATATTTTTATTTATTTTCTTACTAATAATGAAAATCAATTTTTATTATATTAAAAATTGGAAAAAACTAGGCATTATTCCCATCATCTGGCTGAACAAATTAGATTGTACAATATTAATGTGATTGTGCAATTATTATTGTAATTTTTAGAAGGTGTGACACAAATTGAACAATTCATTCACTGTACATGTGGCAACTTTAAAAAATATGATTCCCACCTCTGCACTATAATATGAATGAGTTTATAACAAATATTCTGTTGTCTGTTACAAAATAAAAATGGTGGCAGAAAGTAGTGTACTCTCTGATTATATTGAAATATTATATAAATAACTTCCACTCCCAGTTTCTATCTAAAGCTGTAGTTCATCTGTATCTATTTATCTGTTAATAATAATGAAAAAAAATTCTTTAACATTTATATAATAAATAATTCCATTATAATTATAATTTATTTGAGTTTAAAGGTTATATTTTCATTTCTTTAGTTGAATAAATCATTATTTAATCATAAACTATTGATTTTTAATTGCCTTACTTAAGTTTATTGTGGTCAAATTTCATTGGTAAGAATGAACCCAATTTTAACATTATGTCTATGGGAAATTGGTACTTGGCTTAAGAGTTCTTACTTTACAAGCAATTTCTAAGATCAAATTAACTCTTAAAGTTAGGGGAACTATAGTATACACAAATAAATTGAGCAAAAATCATTTATTGCAATTTTAAATAATTTTATTGTTCCAGATGTAGATCTATTATAATTATTTTATTATAGTTTTAAAACTAAAATTAAAATACATTTCTGTATAATAAATAAATTACTCACTTTATCATTAAAATTGATCAATTCACTTTTAGTAAAAATCTGACAAGGTGATGACTATAAAATAGAAAACATTAATAAATAAATTATAGAACAACATATTTTAAAGTAAAATTAAATTCAGTTTACATCATCAACATCCCAGATTTGTAGATCTTGATTGTTGGTTATGCAAGCTAATTTATTTGATTCAGATAGCCAGGTAAGTTTGAACTGAAAATAATATGTATAGTTTATTACATAGTTTGTAACAATTTTTATTTTTTAAATATAAAAATTTATTATTATATTAAAATATAAATTTTAAAATGTAAAATGTACAGATGCTGTTCTATAAAAAGTAAGGCCAAAACTTTTCTTCTTATTTTATTTCCTTCAATTTTATATTCATTTATTAAGTTTGGATAAATTATTTACACTTCTAATGCCTAATAATTTTTAAAAAACTCCTAATAAATTTTTGTAAAAAATCATTTTAAGTAAAAAATTTTGGCCAGAATTTAGAAACCATCATCAGAAACTCATTATGGTTCTTTTTTGAAAACCCTAAATATAAATACAATAATCAATTACACCCATGAAAATTGCTGTTGCAAACATTTTGTTAGTTTGTCCCTGCCATACATGGTAAATGCTGTCAATGGCATACAAGAGATTATTTTAGCTGAAAAAAAATCTGCCTTAGTCTGGGATTGAAACAGAGATCTTTGAGTTACTGTCTCAATGTCCTAACCACTAGGCTAATGAGGCCACCTAACAGATTGATTCTTTAGATATTATTATAATGAATTTTGAATTACTTTTTGTTCATAAATAACAGACTCTGCAAATAGATTTGGGTTAGTATTGGATGGTAACCATAACAGTAACCCAAATTTATCAGGACTCAAAGATCTCTAATTCGATTCTGGATTGAGACATATTTTTTCTTCAGACAAATTAAAAAAAAACCCTCTAGTTTAATCATTAACTAAAATTAAATATATAAATAGCACATATTGTTACATATACAGCTCTTTAACAGGAAATTTTTTATTTTTAAAATATTTTCAGTCTTACTCTGAGACCCTTGTCAATAAACATGTTCTTTTTAACGAACATTTTAGTACAGAATATATCTTTTAGAACACACAAAAAACTATGTGCATTCTAAAAGATATATCTGTTCTAAAACGTTCGTTAAAAAGAACATGTTTATTGACAAGGGTATCAGTGTAAGACCGAAAATGTTTTAAAAATAAAAAATTTCCCGTTAAACAGCTGTATATGTAGTAAGATTATCAGTAAAGAACGTTTTTTTTTAACAAACGGTAAATAACACATGATTTACACATATCAGGGATTGCTTGTACATGAAAAAATCTTAGTTTTTTCATACAGTGGAGGTTGTGATATTGTAAGCATATAAGTTATTGACAGGAATGACTACAATTTCTTCAGAAATATTTTGTTGTAAACAAGTTTGCTTAGGGGAGATTTTATTATAATTATTGAATAAAATGTATTTTAGAAGTGTAACAATTTTAACTGTTTTTTCTCATCTCAATAAAAACCATAATAATAGCAGAAAATAATTACTATTGCTTTAATTTTAAAAAGTAAATCGTCAATGTTTAACAAAAGTATATCTGAAGGAAGAATCATTTCCACTAAGTTTGAACAAAATATAAATAATCTTGAACAATAAACTTTGTAAATACTATATCACAGTAGTGTACTATACCAATCTTGAACCTTAACTTTGTTTACTATAGTAATATCAATTATTTTATAAAATAAGTTTTTTACTATTTATAAAACTGAAATTATTATATATTTACAAGATATATTGGAATTGTATTTAGCAAACAGGTGCATGGTATTCTGCAGTTAAACAGAAGCAAAATTTTTTTAAAAAATATTTAATTTTAACTGCTTTATTATGGAGATATGGCAAAGGATTAACAGCAGAAAATGATTAGTCACTATATTTTTATCTTTATTCAAATTAAATGTATTCTCAATCAAGAAGTTACAGAAGTTATTTAAAGTGATTGCCATTATATTCAAAGCAATGCTGAATCCTAGTGCATCAAAAATTCCCAATTTGTTGAAAAATGTCATGCATATTATGAATAAGAGGCATTCCAATGGCTAATAATGGCATTCTATATGGATTATGTCACATATTGTGTCACTGGGCATATACTTTAATCTTATTGGCTGGATTGAGTGATCCTTATCACTTTGAAAAACCTGGAAGTATAGGATTTGGAAATGAACATTGTTCTTTATGCTGATAAGAAACTGCTTTACTGTGCAACCATCAGATCAACAAATATTTTGGTAATGAAGAGTTAAATTATATGTTATATAAAACATTTTGCTTGTTTTTAACTGCAGAATACCATGCACCTATTTGATGTATGCAATTTCGATATACTCTGTATATAATTTCTTCAATTGTCTAATTTAAAACAATTTGATGATTTTTGCTTATTAATTATTCTTAATTTACAATGTTTTTAAACAATTTCATACTTCTAACTTTGCATATATAAAAAAGTTTCTTCCTTACAAGTGCTCTTTATTATTTAAACATATTCTTAATTAAAAAATAATTTTATACTTACAATGCTGCATTCTGAATTAAGTGTAGTAATTAAAGCATCATCTTCACAAGATTTTGTTATATCAAACAGATTAATCAACCCATCAATAGAGCCAGAAATTATCCAGTTTTGCTTAGAAGAATGGAATTTAACCTGAAATAAATAAATAAATTTGAAATTTAATTTGCAAAACATTATAAATTCTTAAACTTTTTGTAATAAATAAATATCTAAATAAGAGAGAAGAGCATATGTGCAAGTTACTGTATATACTACTTAAATTTCTCTTGTAACCAAATTTAAAATAAAAACTTATATAAGCACCTATATAAATTCATTATTCATATACAGGCAATCCCTGACTTATGTAGATCAATGTGCATAGATTGTAATAACGTAGGATTATTTCTAGCCAGGCCCAAACCTGGATTCCTCCAAAAAACTAGAAATAAGGGACTCTGAATTGAATAAACATTCTCTAAGATGGTAAGCAATTGCTTTGCCATGCAAATTATATGTTTAATCTTTAATATAACTATTTTAGTGTCACATTATTGTGACACACTAGTACTGTATAATGTATTAGTGTGTCACAATAATGTGACACTAAAAATAGTTATATTAAAGAATAGATTGTTATGTGAAATCATATATGTCAGAGTATACATTATTACCCTGACATATATATGATTTCATAGAACAATCCATCTACTTATCTCAAGGACAATGAAGTATTTTGATATTTGTATAAAATTTTGAAATTATTATATTATAAAAAATGCTATTACTCTTTACTAATGGAAAAATTTAATTCAATGTTGGAATGGAAATTGATGATCAAGTATACTTGGACATTTCAAGTGAGAAAACAGATCATAAACAGCAGTTTCTAGTAAAATTTGTTTTTAAATTTTGATATTTTTATTCATTTCTGAAGTCATTCTCAACTGTTTTACATACTAATTATAATTGTTTTAATAGTAGAACAATAAAAAAAAGAACAATTTTGATCAAAAATACAGCAATCTCAACATTTCAAGATGAATGGATCAAAGTTTGATTAAAATTTAAAAAAAAAATCACTCTAATTATTTTCTCTCTCCTGCTCTTCAAAGCAATAAATGGCAAAAGAGACAGCACTATATGGGCAGAAAACACACAAATGTTGGCAAAAACAAGTTTTATTAAGTGAAGTGCTTTTTTATAGACACAATCTTCTTCAGCAGTTTAGACAGTACGGCAACATAAAAATATCTTAATAGTAAATATATGTTCCACCTATTCAAATTCAAAACTATAGAATTAATGCATGGAGTTATGCATTAAACAAAATAAAAATAGCATTAAAGATGAAAATATAGTACTTTATATATAGCAACATAAAAATATCTTAATAGTAAATATATGTTCCACCTATTCAAAATTCAAAACTATAGAATTAATGCATGCAGTTATGCATTAAACAAAATAAAAATAGCATTAAAGATGAAAATATAGTACTTTATATAATATTTAGGAAAAATAAAAATATAATAATGCTAAAACTAATAATCAATAAGTTATTAAATATACTTATTCATTATGTTTTCATGTTCAGTTCATCTTAAAATTTCAAAAGTCTCTCTCAGGAAACCATCTTTTGGGTTATTAATACTTTTAACAATTTTAACTATTCAGTTCATCTTAAAATTTCAAAAGTCTCATATACAATTCAAACTTCAAGGGAATTATAATCCAAATAAATCCAAACTTGCCAAATTTAACCCTTCAGATACACTAACAGAACTTTAAATTGAAATAAATTTTAGATAAATTATAGAAATTACTAAGCCAACAAGTGGCGCCATCTATTAATTATAAATTAAACAGGAATTTATTTAAAGTTCCGTTGTGTATCTCAAGGGTTAAATTTGGCAAGTTGTTTGGATTTATTTTGGATTTCAAAAGTCTCTCTCAGGAAACCATCTTTTGGGTTATTAATACTTTTAACAATTTTAACTTTCTTCCATTTAATTTGTAAGTCATATTCCAAATTAGGCTTTGCCAGAGCAGTAGTCATTTTACCAACACAAACACCTTCCATATATTCTGCCAGCTTATTAAGCAACATCTCTGATACACAAATATATTTCTTTTATTTAAATTGATCTTTTGTTACATGATATAATATAATATACACTCCTGTCTTATGTATCATAATCATCTTTATCATTTCTTAACATCATATGGAGTTTTTTAAGTAAGTTTAGCACCAGTTATCTTTTTTAGCTTCTTAACAGTTTTAAATTCCTCTCGTACACTCCTGTCTTATCCATCATAATCATCTTTATCATTTCTTAACATTCCAAAGATCATATGGAGTCTTTCAAGTAAGTTTAGCACCAGTTATCTTTTTTAGCTTCTTAACAGTTTTAAATTCCTCTCACTTGTATAGTACTTAAATATACAATATATCTTAATATCTTTGTGTTATATTACTTTCACCTCATTAGCAATGTAATTATGAGTTAAACACTTCCTCATAGACAGAAAGCATAAATTTATCGCAGCAATCATGCATTTTTCCTTGAATTATAATAATTTGAAACTCAGTTCTTTTGGAATGCTCTTCATTAAAATGTGTTGTCAAATGTCTAAAAGTGGTTATGAATATTCTAGTAACAAACTTTCTTATAACATATATAAACTTCATTTTCAAATTTTAGAAAATTTCAAATCTCTTCAAGAATTTTAAACATTACAAGAATAAAGGCTCTGTCTTTGTAATCTTTGCTATCTTGAAATACTTCTGTAATATCTTAAGCAGTTATTTAAAAAATTACAAAAATTTTTCAAAATAGCAGAGATTATAAAACCTTGCTTTATAATTAGAATTTGTTCAAATTTTTGAAATAAGAAAATTATAATTCATCCAATTATGTATATATTATACAATATAATATATGCAGTGATTTTCAATACTTTGATGCACCATAAGAATAAATAAATACCAAACCATGTTCATAACTCAAGGAATATCTGTATTTATAAAACCCTTGTGAACACAAGATTTACTTCATCTAAATTTAACAGCAAAAAAATGATGTTTGACTACAGTGCTATCAAATTGGATTAAACAAAATGAATAAGGAAGTATAAGATTTACTTCATCTAAATTTAACAGCGAAAAAATGATGTTTGACTACAGTGCTATCAAATTGGATTAAACAAAATGAATAAGGAAGTTATAAACTGAGCATGTACTGTTATTTTATTATGTATTAAAATTCAATAATTCTTCTGCCTTTGTATATTAAAGAATTATTATTTAATATTTTATTTCAAATTGTTATTCTGGAGCTTATGATTTTATTTATAATGTTTATTATCTATTAGAATGAAGGCTGAAAAATTTAAATTTTAGGCTTTCATAGAAGCAATTACAATTTTTTAGAAATCATTAAAATCCTCTATTTTTCTTACTAATTATAAAATCGCATAAATCTTTCAGGCAGAAATCTATGCTATTTCTGAATGTTTTAAAATCAATCTTGATAATAAATATATTAATATCCTCTTAGACAGTCAAGCTGTATTAACCCTTTCCGCTCTTGAGTCAAGACGTACTTGACAGGCCGATGACCTGCTACAACTCCTCTGTCAATAACATTAAAAGCACTTGACGGCTCCTGCTTTACTCCAAAGCTTACAGCTGAAGGAGACAGAAAAGAACTGAACTGTATAATTTTTAAATAATTAATTAAAATGCTTTTAAATAATATTACAATATAAATACTAAAATATTATGCATACAATGGTTTAATATTAATATTTCATTTTCTTTGCATTTTTCTGCCTTTTACAATCATAAGCTAATTATTCAATAACTAACTTGAAACTACCAAAATTAGTCTTTTACTTCAATAACATATTCAACCTTTCTTAATCATACTTTCAGGTTTTCCAAGAAAATCTGAAATCTTCTTTATAAATAATCCTCAATATTTCAGTTAAGGATTAGCACCTCTGCGTAACAGTTTGTATGTAATGGATTGTCTGTGATCTTATGATGGCTTAGAGAATGAAAAGTACAGTCTAATATCTCTGCGTAACAGTTCGTATGTAATGGATTGTCTGTGATCTTATGATGGCTTAGAGAATGAAAAGTACAGTCTAATATTATCTGCAGTTTTAAATTACTTTCTGAAAATTAGTTAATTAAATCTTTCCTATTAATTATATTCTGCATTTAATATTTCATATAAATTTTAAATGTTGTAATATTGTGAATTTATGACTGTATTGGATTCTATACAACTGATGACAAATGCTTGACTGTGTTTTTGCATTCTTTTTACTTGTTAGATTTGGTTATAATAATGCTACTTTATATCACTGAAAATTTTTAAATATATTTACTCCATTTTTAATATGACATCCTTATCATATAGAGAGGTGCATAAATGCAAAGATACATTAGGAATGTTATCTTTTTTTTCTAAAAATTTTAAAATTCATATTATTAATAAATCTTAATAAATAATAGCTTAATAAAAAACTTACCTGGGTAACCTCATCAAAATGACTATTCCAATAACCACCCAATGTTTTCACATTTCTTACATCCCTTTAATAGAATCAAATTAAAAACTATAATTTAATGAAAAACAATGATCTAATACATAGCATTCAATAATAAAATGTATATACAGTCGATTCTGCTTAATTGGGCCAAATCTCAAAGAATGGAAACCAAACAAATAAACTAATACATATTTTAAACACTTAATTGGGACTATAGTAAAAAGGGAATTTAGCAATTTTTGATATATTTTAGAGATTTTTCAAAAGTATGTCAACACTGTGTACATTATTATTTGGCAACACTAGCGTATGTAAATCAGTTATCTATTGTCATGTGTCTGGCAAATATAAGTCTGCTTAAGACTACCGTTACTATATAATATAAGGAAATTTGCTTTACACTAATTCAACTTATGAAAGGTTTCATTGGAACTCAATTTTCATAAAGCAGGGAAAACCTATATCACTTTCTTTTATACTGTGTTTATCCTATATACTTAGAAATTACAGAACAAAGCACTTTACACAGTTGGTTTTAAGTTGAAAACATTTTATTTGTACTACTTTTGGTTATTACACTAACCATCATCAACGAATTATATTATAAATCGAACTCTTTTAAACTGTGAACATGCGCTAAAGTTCTAAAGACGTAAACTTATTATAATTATTGTAAACATCTACAGTTTGTTGTTTACTGCATTCTTTTATGGATTCTTGTAAACTTGTACTTTTCGTTTGTGCATACTGGCTGGCTCTGCCTTGTGGTAATCACTTTCTTTTATAAGTTTGTCTTTAGAACTTTAGAGCATGTTCACAGTTTAAAAGAGTTCGATTTATAATATAATTCGTTGAAGATGGTTAGTGTAATAACCAAAAGTAGTATGAATAAAATGTTTTCAACTTTAAACCAATTGTGTAAAGTGCTTTGTTCTGTAATTTCTAAGGGAAACCTATATCACTTATTCAGAATGCTTTCTGAGTAAAACATTGGAAATAATGAAGAGTGCTCAAATAGGAGATATAATTAATGTGCAGCCCAAGACCATCTCAAAAGCAATGACTTTTTGCAATAAAAGTGTATATATATATATTCAATAATAAGTCTAAATATATTTATATATTGAACATATTAGATATATAATTTAAATGATGATTATATTATGTTCATATAAATTAAAGGGTTCATTTAATTTGTTATTCAAAATAAACAGTATTAAAAATTTGATATAAAATTTCATTTAAAAAATTCTTATTAAGATACAATATAGTAATGTAATAAAATATGTTACATTAAATCTTACAATAATTAATTTTATTTCAGAAACCAGTTTTTAAAGAACAAATGGAAACCATGCTAGTCACATATGTATATCCAGAATTTAAAAGTACTCACGGGTTTATGAGAGCAAGGGTCAGTATAAAAATATTTATTGTTTAATTGGTTGTATAAAAGTATAAAAATATTTATTGTAATTTAATAAAAATTGTATATTTAGTTCATTATATTTTGTATATAAATATTGCATAGAAGTGCATTAAAAATTTTTTTGTAATTTGGAAAAAAATCTTGTATTTATTTATAAGATACAGGAAATTAACTGAAAAATATAAATTGAATTATATTGAAGAAATTTTTTCTTTTTATTGATGAAACAATTTTTATCGTAGTTAAAAGATTTGCCATCAGTATTGATGATATGTAAATTTGAATTTTTTGATTCATTGTAGTAATCTGAAAATAATTACTTTTTTAAT
Organism: Olivierus martensii; assembly: GCA_000484575.1. Lineage (NCBI taxonomy): Eukaryota > Metazoa > Arthropoda > Arachnida > Scorpiones > Buthidae > Olivierus > Olivierus martensii. Next base: position 39,305 of record AYEL01072062.1, read on the forward strand.
CTTAATCTATCGTTTATTTTAAGTCTGTGTTTCATTATTAAACTAATGCTACCCAATACATTTTATCCAATTTTTTTGAAAATTATTGTTGAATTTACTTATTTTTTAAACAAAATTTTTCGCTTGTAATAAACATTGGTATGATGCTGTTTTATTTAATTAGCTAAATAAATTTTTATTAATTGTTTATTATCTGTGAAGAACATTTTTATATGCAAATTTTTGGAATACCTATAATTCTTGTTAATTTTACATATTCATGTATTAATTTTATATTTGAAAGAATAATTAATATAGAAATTGTAGATATTCTGTTACTTTTGATTAGTAAAAAAAATAATCTAGCATTAGAGAGAAATTACATTGGACTTTATTAAATTTATTTAGAAACAAGTCTATAAATAGTTTGACTTGTTTGCGGGTAAATTTAATAATATATTAGACTTTATCATAAATAAAGAATAGTTAATACTTTGGTTTGTATATTAAAACTTTTTTAAAACAATACTGTATTTATATGTAAATATAAATACAGTATTCATAAGTACAATATTTATATTTGCATATTATCACCTCTCTGATTTGGAAATCATCATAAATTATTTGGAAATCATTTCCAAATCATAATTAAAGGGGGAAAATTGTGTATTATCAATTCTGATTTTGCCAAAATGTCATATAAGAGTTTTAAAGAAAAGTTAAATACAGTTTACAGTGTTGCCACTCACCTAGAATATCAGGAAAAGTCTAAAAATGAAAATTGGGCTAAAATGTTGGAAACTACTTTTTTCTTAAAACCTGAAAAGTTGGAAAATTTTTTCTGGGATTTGAGACATAACTTGCACAGTTGAGCTATTATTCCATCAAAAAATGGCACTGCTATGTCACTTTGTGAAAGAGATTATAGTGCAAAACTTAGTTGTGTGCATGCAGTGCTTTTTCCAAGGCCAAGCTTAACTTAAGCATTTTCGTTTAGCATCCTTAAGCTACGTTTAGAAGTTGCCTCTCTGCATGCAACGTTGTATGCAGAATGATGCATGCCTCAAGGTGTAACAGCCACATGAGGCATGCAGCTTACCCCTTCGTGTTCACATGTGGAGGACATATTGCAGACAATGCCGACACAAAGAGAGTTGTATGCTGCTGCTTTAGCAGCAGCTACTGTTATTATTTCAAATGACAGAAGAAAAAGAAAGTGTTTTGACTCACAAGTATTTTGATCGAAGCGCTAATAACATCAGTATTTTTAACCAAGTCAAGTTATATAGTTTCAATCTTTTCAAAAAATTTATTAGAATGACTTGATGATGATAAATTTAACTTCAATAAATTGAAGTGTTTTCTTCACACCTCAGTCCATAAAGTAAAGAAAAATTTGTGAAAAAAGTTTAAAAATCAAAACAACAAGATGTTGCAAGACTAGTTGCATGTGTAACCCAACTAGGATGGGGAACACATGCGCCTTCTTGCACCTAGTATTGCAACAAATTTTGAGGCATGCGCATTTGCATGCCTTCTCGTGTACCTAGTTGCATGTGTCTTGTTGCATGAAAAATTGCACTGTCTAAACGTAGCTTTGCAATCAGAGGATTTTATGCTGAGCTCTCTTTTTCTCTTTTATGAATGTATTAATAATGCCAAGCTAAATTTTTTCTCTTAAAAATGGTGATAAGAGCATATTTTGTAGTAGCCATATCTGTTGCTAAAACTTCTGTATTTGGAATTTGCATCACTTGTTTTGAGAAGAGTGCTTTAAAATATTGAAGTAAGTCAAAATATTGTAATACTTAAGCAATTTACACAGTTGGTTATTAAAAATTCTTTATTTCGGAGTACTTTTGGTTAGTTTATTAAACTAGCCATCCGACCAACATTGGTCTATTGTGCACCTATATCGGACTAAAGTACGTTTTGCTGTGTTTGAATACTCTAACATCGGTCTTAACAGTGATCTTGACATTATTGTTAGGCTAAACAACAATTGGTGGAACGTAATAGTAGTAGTAGTAATAGTAGTAGTAGTAATAATAATAATAGTAATAATAGTAGTAGTAATAGTAATAGAAAAGGGAAGAGCCTACCCAGCCCAAGCACCGTGACCACCATTATGGTCTATTGTAACCCCCCAATCAAATCATTCCAGAAGAAGTCCCGTCTTTAAAACAAACGACAGTATTTTCCTCAACTAGCCAAAAATACTCTGATATAAAGAATTTTTAATAACCAACTGCATAAAGTGCTTATTTTGAATTTAGAATAAATGCAGTAATTGAGAACATTATTACTAGTAAGTCTTATTTTTTTCATTTTAGTTTAAATAATTTTGTTTTCTGTAGAGGATGACAATTTTTTCAATATTTTATAAATAATTTAACTTATAACTGTTAATGAATTGATGTGGGAAAGAACTTTGATTGGTAGTGCATTTCCTGCATTTAAATACTAATTGATGCCATATTATTCTTTTACATTAGTCTTGTTTTGATTATAAATAAATATTTTAAAATGCTTAAAATAGTTTACTACTACTATATTTACATTTATAAGTATTAGTTTAATGTATTTATTGCAAAAATAGTTAACTTTAAAATTTCTTCCAACCATGTAACCTTTATTGCTGGGGATTATAAAGCAATTAGTGTGAGAATGTGAAAGTAGGAGTGTCAAAATTTCTCAAAAAATCAGCTCCATAAGTAAGTTATTCATACAGATTTATTTACTGCATGAATATTTATTCTAAAGTTACAATGCAGTAAATAAATCTGTATGAATAACTTGCTTATGGAACTGATTATTTTTGAGAAATTTTGATGTTTGAGTAAAAGCAACTTCGTTTTTATTTATAAAGTAGGAGTGTTCGCTGAAACATGCATTGTTTGATCTTGCATTATTACCATAAAGTTGGTTAAAATATTGTGCACAATAGACCACTGCTGGTCACAGTGCTTGGGCTGAAAAAGGCACCTCACTCTACTACTACTACTACTACTACTACTACTACTACTACTACTCCAGCCATTTAATATAAGCCATTGCAGACTTGCTTATATAACTAGTGTACCAAAATCTATCATAGGCATCTCCTACAACAAGAAAATCAACAATGTGAGGAATGGGCAATAAAGAAAGAAATTTCCAGGAACATCCAAAAGAAAGTGTGATGGAAAGGATTCAGAAGTTGAAGAAGCTATAGATCAATGGTTTTCTATAGTTAGTGGGCAAAGCATGAATATCAGTGGCCCAGTGTTGAAGGCAAAGTCAGAGGAGATCTCTAAAAAGCTAATAATTGGGTACCTATTTTAATAAAGCATTAATATAGGTACCTAATTATTATTTTTTTATCTACTTATTTATTTACCTAAGCATTACATATTTTATTTTAGAATTTATTATTAGTTCTTTAATTGAGACATCTGCTTAATTGGGCCAAAATAGATTAGTCCCAACGTGTCTCAATTAAGCGGAATTGACTGTACTAAACTTTATTAACTTATGATAAAATTACACTTACAAGTTATGATAAATACAAGTTACATAAAATTACATTAATTAATATTTACATGCGAAGTAACAATAAAAGCTGAAGCAATGACTACAGAAGAGGAATTTTTTCAAAAACTAAATGCATTTTGAAAAAATTCCTCTTCACCAGTCTTTCAGTTTTATGTGTTCAAAATTGCATAAATTTCTTGATAAATAAAAATATACAAAAATAAATACAAAAGGAGGAGTGAGTGGAGGGATATATTTAATTAAAATAGTTGGTATATTGATTTACGGTACATCTTTCCTCTTTTGGATGATATATGGGTACTATGCTATGTTTCATTGTAAATGCAAATTGAGGGCATATATTTGAATTTCAGTGGATGCATCACATGAAAATTTAAATATATAAATATTTAATTTAAATATTTGTCAAAAATTTGTATTGTTAATCAAATGCATGTAATCCTTGTCTTATTACAGGATTTGAATTGAACCTTGAGGTCATAAGTCAGAAATGTTCTAAATTTATGAATTTCTTATTATCAATCTTTAAGTTAAACACAAAATTATATCAGACTACAGCATATGAATTCATGTGCATTTGAATTGTACTGTCAAATCACAGAGTTTACATATTACATCACCATCACAAGTATACATGGTCAAATGACTACCCATATTTAATTAAATTTTATATTATTAAAACATTATATATGTTCTACATAAAGATATACTTCTAATACTTAAAAAATTTCTCAGGGATTTTATAATGTATTGGATTTCTATCATCAATTATAATTCTTGTTCAAATAAAATTCAATTAATTAAAAATAATTTACCAGAACAAAATATAAGAATCCTGATAAATTAATTCTGTTCCAGCAGATAAATAATTTCCACAAAAATCAATGTCAAAGCATGTTAGAGGCTTGATTAGTGAATCATCATCTACAAACAAAAAAAATCAAATTTTAATTTTGTATTATTAAAATTATCCTGAAAAAACATGCTATAAAAATATATAAAATATATCAGAATTTATATCTTAACAATTTATATGAAATTCAAATTTTTTACATTTCCTTTCAGAAAAACTTGTGCACAATAGACCATTGGTGATTGTGGTGCTTGGGCTAGGTAAGCCTCTCCCTTTTCTACTACTACCACTACTACTACTACTACTACACCATGTCAGACTTGAGTCAAAACATGACTACTTGTGAGACTTAATAATGTATTAACTAACTATCTATATTGGTGCTGAGAAACTTTCTTACTATGTTGCATGTATTGAGTAGTGATGCTTTTGAAGTAATTTGCATTCCCCAGAAACACTTATTATTATTATTATTATTATTATTATTATTATTATTATTACTACTACTCATTCCCCAGAGACACTAATTATTATTATTACTACTACTACTACTACTACTACTACTACTACTACTACTACTACTATTTACTACTACTACCACTACTACTACTACGGCCGCCGAGAGAAATTTTCAAGCCCATGACAAGTCTGTGGTCTGGGCTCCACTTAAAAAAGTGTATCACTTTGGTTTAATAAAAAAAGCCATATAAAACATTAACGCTTGGGCTGAAAAAGGCACCTCACTATACTACTACTACTACTACTACTACTACTACTACTACTACTACTACTACTAGTTAATTGCTTAAAGTGCTCTATCGGCAGGTTGCGAAATATCGCACACGTTATGCAACACTTCAGGCCCTACGGTCAGGCCCTTTTTGATGCCGGGCCCGTGACAAAAGTCACGGATGTCACCCCTCTTGGCAGCACTGACTACTACTACTACTACTACTACTACTACTACTACTACTACTACTACTACTACTTAAAATATTTTAAAAGTAAGTTTTCATGATCAAGTTTACTTAAATAAACTGGAATTTTAAACCATTTTAGCAAATTTTTCCATTTTTAAGTATAATAAAATATAAATAAATGACAAAACCAAAAAACACTGCTTAACTTACTACAATTATAGTCCAGAAGAAGATAATTTTTACTTGACTTGGAATTTAAGTTTCAAATATAAACTGTATCCAATTATTTGAAATATAAATATTTTTTAATTTTCTATAAAAGAAATCAATATTACTTACGAATGATTTCTCAATTCATCAGGTATTTTTGGTTCTTTCCAATCAATATACAGACTTCCATTTTGTTCAAGTATAACTTTAACTTGTTGTGGGACAGGAATTTCAGGTGCAACAAAGGAAATATTTGTAAAATGAGAACCAATGTAATCAGTTCTCACTTTGATTATGTATTTTGCTCCAAAATGTACAGTAGCATTCACAGATAAATAATTACTATGACTTGAATTAACATACAATTTTTTTGTATTGTTAATGATAAGATCTTGAATGATAACCTATATAAAAACATTAGAAATATATAATAAAGGAATTCATTAATTCTGTTTCTACAGAATTAGTGAATTATTGTAATATTTTAAATATAATTTGATTTCAACAGAAACAAAATTATATTTTAAAAAAATTATTAAATGCAGTTCTTTTGAAGAAAAGTTTTAATTATGTAAAGAAATTTTCAACTTCTTTAGCTCTCAAAAATTCAAATATAAATATAAATATGCCTATTATCAAAATTAAATTGTTATTATTTATATTTTAAAATCATTTTCAAATAATTTATAGGTCTTCGGACAATAGGAGTTATAACTAAATTAGATCTAATGGATGATGGAACTGATGCTCGTGAAATACTTGAAAATAAAATATTTCCTCTCAGAAGAGGTAATTAATTTGGAAAATTAATATTTTAAGCAAGAATGATTTTTTGTTTTATATCATTTATATAATTCCTTAAATATAAAGACATGTTTGGAAGTGACTATTCTTATAATGAATGTTTTCTTAAATTATATATAAGTGGAAGAGAATAAAGTAATAATTTATATAACATGCATTCTTATCTAAGTTTTTATATTTTTAAATAGTATAGTGTATTCATACACTATACTATTTAAAAATATGTGATTTTATATGACTTTATATAAATCTCAATTTATATAAAGTCTCATAAAATTTTTGTCTGATTATTTTTGAATAGATGAAATTATTCTGAGAAATTTAAAATGATTCAATGTATCTACAAATATCTCATTTTTTAAAATAATTTGTGTAATTTTAAATGTAATGAAATTTATTTCTAATATTATATCAATATAAATTAAAATATATTACGTATTAAATCTGTCTAATAATAATAATTTGATGGAAACTATACAAACTCTTTTTTTTTTTTTACACTTCTAAACATATATCACATAACAAAATAATAATAAAATTTTGATTATTCAAAATATCATGAATGTGCTACATAATATTAAAGCTATTTCTTCCAATTTGCAAAGTAAATTTTATATATTGTTGTGATTTTGAATTTTATTTTTTCAAAAATTTCTAAATAAAGTAATATTTCATTATAGATACATTACTAAAAATTTGGAAAAAAGAATGATGAATAATAAATGCATATATGACATTTAAGTTTGTTAAAATAAGTAACAATTTTACCTGAAATGGCTATAAGTCGAAAATGTTTGTTTAGCTTTATTAAAATATTCTTCACTGCTAAAAGTGCTTGTTTTCGGATTATTTATTTGATTTACATGCATAGGTAGTTTATGATTTTATAAGTTAATTCAAATTTTGATGGAATATTTATTTGATTTACATGCATAGGTAGTTTATGATTTTATAAGTTAATTCAAATTTTGAAATTGCTCATAAAATAAGAATTCATAAATCAAAAATCAATTTCCCATAGACATAATTTTAAAATTAGGGATTCTGCTCTCTCCAATGAAATTTGACTGCAATAAAATTAAGAAAAGGCCAACAAAATCAATAATTTATGATTAAATAATGATTTATTTATCTATAGAAATGAAAATATTATATCCTTTAAAATCAAACAAATTATAATAATAATGAAATTATTTATCATATAAACATTAAAGAATTTTTATTTTTCATTCTTATTAATAGATAAATAGATGAACTTTTATACAGATGAATACCTCTTAGGCATAATCTAGGAATAGAAGTTATTTATATAATATTCTTGTAAAACCAAAAGGTTCACTCCCACTTCCACTTTTTGGCACCATTTTGATTTTTACAATTTCATAGAAGACAATGAAGATTTTGCTATAAACTCTTTTGTATTATGATCATATAGCCCTTCATTTGGTCTAAAATGCCTTTTTATGAATGTTTAGTATTTATTTATTGCAATTAAGGTTCATATTGTCAAGGTTTTTGATACTTCATATTTGAAAAAAATTCCAAACTTAGAAATTTTATTAAGTGAAAATTTTGTAAACTGAGAATTTCCTGAACCCATATATTAAAATAATAGAAAATAAAAGTTTGTGATTAATTCATTTTTAACTATAAAAAAATATAGCTATAAAAATATAATGATCAAAACAGTATTAATTTCAATTTATTGTATATTCCAAGGTTATGTTGGTGTAGTTAATCGAAGTCAGAAAGACATTGAAGGAAGGAAAGACATTAGAGCTGCTTTGGAATCTGAAAGAAGATTTTTCCTTAGTCATCCTGCTTACAGGTTAAAAATAAATAAATAATTTCAAATTGTTATTAAAAATTTTAATAAAATCAATATTGTCTAATCATATGAAGCTGATTTTATATGCAAACAATAGTGTAAATTATTTATTAGTAAAATATGCATATAGTTTATTTCAATATATAATTGGAATAATATAAACACAACAATCTAAAATATAGATAAGTGAAGAGGAAAAAAAAAAAACAAATTTTTCCAAAAAAATACTCAATTAAATAAATTTTTGCAAAAACGATCTAAAATAAAAAAATTTTAGCCATAAAAAAAAAAAGAACCATTGTCAGAAATTCATTATGGTCCTTTTTCAAAAACCTTAAACAAAACTGCAATAAACTGATTAGCACCTATGAAATTACAATTATAAAATTCTTGTTATTTGTCCTTGTCACATTGTTATTTGTCATTGATAGCATATACTATACAGGAATCCCTTGATTAGTGCGGTAAATAAATTCTGGCAATATACCGCATATATCAAAACCACACTAATCAAACTAAAAAACCAATGGGAATAATTATAATGAATCCTGGAAAATATCAAAATTATAAACATATATTTTTTCCCTCTCTCAAAAAGTATCTATATTGCATTACATGTACTTTAAATCATTGAGGAATATGTATAGCTATTTAAAAATTTTATAGTAAAAATTAAAATTTATTTTTCACAAAATTACATATATTTTGTAAAAAATAATTGCACGTCCATAGATATCAAGAGGAACAAGGCATATCAAGGCAAGGCTGGCTATATAATATTGTAATGGCTCTTATTAGCTAGTTTCCATTCATGCTAAATTTGTTAATAAATAAAATTATGAACGAATTTAAAATATAACAATTAGATGATGAAAGTCATAATATTAAGAGAATAAAAATAATAAATAAATTTATTGCAGTGCTTTAATCATGTAGACTATAATCCCTGAGATTCAGTTGCCAACGCTTCAGAGGGTTTACAAAAAGAAATCGCACTTCTTGAAGTGCACTAATCAAATTTGGCACTGCATATATCAAGGGATGTTCTCAATTTTTTTTATGCATTAATCAAAACTGCATTATTCAAGCCTACAGATTCCTGTATATATGCCATCAATGGAACACAAAGTTAAATGATATAATTATGTTAATTTTATCATCATCTATTATATTAATAATATAAATTATTTTTAACTTTTATTGAATATGAAAAATAAATTAAAATCTTCATATACCGGGTGTTTTTCTTGAAACCGAACACTCTGATTTTTGGCATCGAGCCAATTCCGGGATTTCGTAAATGCCAGTCTTTCTATTATCAGGTATAGGGTTTTTCGCGTTTCTCAAGTTACTATATAAAGTATTTCCTCTCTTCCATGTAATCTTATAATCAGAAGAGCAACAATACTGTGATTTATTGTCTAATTTTGTAGTAGAATCTAACTCTGTGCATTTGCTGTCTGATCCTACAGATAAGATAGGTAATAGGCTCAATGCTATCCTTAGGTCTAAGCGTTTCCCAACTATATGGAAGGTTAAATCTGTAAGATGCCCCTTTGCACCCCGCCTTTTTGGATATATTAAAACCCATAAAAGCCCTATCTCAGTATTCCCAATGGTAGACAAACAGTCGTCCCCAGTATACTAATTAGAAAAAACCGTAGCTACATGGGCTATAAAATGTATGAAAGATTACCCGTATGTGGTAAACTCTTCTCTTGATTTTTTGGATAAGTTATTAGAGATTGGACCGCTGCCACAAGAATCTTACACAGTTATGGATTACGAATCCTTGTACCCATCTATACAGCAACCACCGGCAGCCTTGATGTTATATAGGTTTATTTTAGAGCACCTCCCCCATTCTGAATGCCACCATACTTTAATAAGGGATATCTGTCACCTTATCACCTATAGTTCTTATTATGTATTCCGTGGTAACTATTATCTTCAGAAGACAGGAGTGCCTATAGGTGAGCCATTGGCTGGTGTGATGGCTGAGCTTGTATTAAGATTTAAAGAATCTTCTGTATTAGATCGCTTTTTTAAGTTGGAAATGAAACTCTACTTACGCTATATAGGTGTATGTATTGTGTGGAAAGATACGAAATCTGAAGAATTGTTAGCTAGCGCTCTTACTGACCCTATCTTTGGCCTTAATATTAAGATAGAACAGGTCTCTACTACTGCTTTCCACTTCCTTGATGTACAGATAAATACGGAAAATGGAGAGTATGTTACGAAAATCTATAAAAAGCCTACATATAAGTTAGTTATGATTCCATCCTGGTCAAATGACCCTTACCACCATAAACTAGCAGTCTTTAGGTCTTTATTCACTAGAATTTGCATGCATATTACTAAGTGGTCTGATAAACAATATGAAATAAAATATATATTTGACCAAGGGAAGAAATATGGTTACACTTATAAAACTATGGTTGGTATAT
>AYEL01072064.1:0-89092 GCA_000484575.1 Olivierus martensii
CCCTTGAAAATATTTATCATGGGGTCCGGGACCGGCCCGTCGATCCCCGTCTTCCACAATCCGGCTGACCCCTCCGCAGGGGTGGGCAGCCTGTGGAAGGGCTTGTTTCGCCCCGCCACTTAGTACTCTTACTGAGTGGAAAGTGGCGTCATCTGTTAACAAAAAAAAAATCCAGTGGGTGGAATCTGGCGTTAAAGTCATTTGATGAAACCAGTTACTGGTAAATGGCTGTACAGGTTAGAGAGGGAATACCTGTATTCAGTTTTATTTTCTGGCGCCAGAAACAGTATGACGTCACAAATATCGTTGGTTTAAAGAAACACGCTGATACATTAAAATGGAAAATGTTTGTAAATTTATTGATTTGCATTATTTTAAGTAATATAAGTCTTTTTAAGTAGCAAATTATGCATAATTATCGTCTCAGATAAAGTAGTGATCTTATACCTGCTACAGACACAAAAACATAAAGTACTTTAACATAAAAGTACTTTAAGGTTGATTTCAGACACGTTTTTGGAATTTTCGTTAGTATTCGCCATCTAGTGGGAAATTTTATAAACATGATTGTAAACAACGTGTAGTCAGCTATAGTCAGCTATAGTAATAATGGATGACGATATAAAATATCATTTTCCTGAATTATTTCAATTATTCCTAGTCAAGAACAAATGAAATTGCAAGAGAGATTCTTAAATACATCCTTACAAATATTTAAAAAATAAAAAGAAAATTATGCCATTTTGCCAAAAATGCTTTTATTTCTTTTCATCTATCTTAAATGTTGATAATGGTTTTCCCAAATATCTATTAGAATCTTGATTAGAATATTTGTTTCTTCCATCGTCCAGTTCATTCTTTTCGCCATGTTTACATTGCTTCTTGAAAGTCGTTGTTACCAGTTTGAGGCTTGGATTCCACTATACCTGAAAACTGAAACTGATAACATAAAATGAAACGAGCAAAGTTATGTTTCAGGTTGCTTTTAGTTTCTGCTTAAGCTCCACATAAACATAAACAAGTCAACAGAACTTTACAGCACAATCTAGTGGTAGAATTTAACTCTTTCGACTGACTGACAAAGATGATCTTCTAAGTTCTATATTATTATTCAGTGTGGAAAGTGAACGAATGTAATTTAATTAATAGGATGTTTTATATACAAAACAATAAAAAATTTAAATATTTGAGAATTTTACCAAGCTTCAGAACGAATATATCATCGTAGGGGGAAAAAATCACGTAACTTCGTAAAAATAAGTCGTAGCTTATTTAAGTTGATTGCATTCGATTCGGAATGATAAGATAGATCTAAAACCGTTTAAAATATCCGATTATCTTTAAAAGTTTTGCAGAAAATCATAAAAAACGTGATTCTGAGCCCCAAATTTGGAGCCCCATAACTTGAGAATGGAACTTCTGCCCCACATGGGATCTTCACCAATAAACTCAGGAGTGTTTAATTAGGGGAGAAGGTAAAGGGGAGGTCGAAATTCCGCTGGGATTTTTTCTCCTGTCGTACCAAAAACTTTGATTACATTAAACTATAAGATAACCGATCTACAGTATCGTTGTATATTAATCTAGGGAAACTTACCATCAATCCAAATTTTGTGCCTATTGCAGCCTAATGACACATCTTTGTATTATATTCTTGTTTATTTTAAAGAAAGTTGTATTTTCGGAATTCTAAATAGTATTTCTAAGTTTCTCCTACGTTTACAACACGCTTCTACCATTTTGTCTAAACTACGACACAAAAAAGAGTTAATTAAGAAAAAAAAAATTAAAATCATAAATCATTACTTTTCTTAAGATTCGTATAATCTATCTGACTTAAAACACGAAAGAAATTAATAAAATAAGAGCTGTTTATTATTCATAGCATTAAATGCGCAGAACCTAAAAGTCTTGAACCGAAAATTTTTCTTGGTCTGCGCACCGCCATCTTAGCTATTGACTCGCTAAAGTACTTTATGCCTCTTAAAGTTCTTTAAGGGACGTCCGTTAACTTAAAGTACTTTAACTCTTAACGTATTTTAATATTTCGTGTCTGGAAAGCATTATTCCGTTAAATTCGACCTTAAAGTACTTTAAGCGGTCTAGTCTGTACCGGGTATTATTACTCTACCAGAAAGCTACATACTGTAGATATGGAATGCAAATATACCAGGTGGACACATCGCGCCTTCTGCCGATTAAGTTATAAAGTTTTGCCGGTATTTGAATTTAAAAAAAAAATTTTATAACGTTGTCTTAAAAAATATTTAATGATCATAAACTCTAAGTGCAACTTACAGAAATTCAAATCAAAAGAATTTATAAAATTTCATTACATAGTCTTCGAGATATTTCAGTCCAAAATTGCACATGACATTAATGAGAATAAGCCAAGGGATAAACAAATTACAGTGGACTCGCGTTTTTACGCATCTCCAATTTACGAACTATACATTTTTACGAACTTCTTAGTTGGTCCCAAAAAAGTCCCTAATGTTAATTAATGCTATTTCCATTTACGAACTTTTTGGAGGTCTGTTCGAGTTCGTAAAATTGAGTCCACTGTATTAGATAAATAGATTTTGATCATCACTAATTTTATTATGTACAGAGTATGAAATTGAAGACGGGAGGAAATCTCCCCAAATGCATCTTTTACGGATGGTTGCAGAAATGGAGATGTTTTTTATTAATCGATTTTTGTTTCTGTACTCAACTGTCGCTGTCGCTATCCTGCATGAATACTCTCATCTTAGAGTTTCAATTCAACCTCAACTTCGCAGTATCCATCAACCGTTTTTTTTTACTTCAGGTAGAAATAATTCACAGAAGGCTGATGGCACGCAAAACATACAAAGGCTGAAGTGATCCGGATAGATTTAGTTAATTTATTTGTTTAAGCTATCATATCCTGGTGAGATATCTTTATCTGGAGGCGGCTACTTATAGAACCCACCACAACTGGCTAATACCCATGGTGAGATCAGCCCGAAGATTGAAAGATGGAGTTTAACGGGCCGAGCCCGTGACCCTAATCGGCCGGATTAGCCGCGTGGAAAGCCGAAGCGTTTCTTCGGCTTTCCACTCTGGAGGACCCGGGTTCGAGTCGGGTCCCACCCCTTGAAAATATTTATCATGGGGTCCGGGCCCAGCTCCGGGTCCCACCCCTTGAAAATATTTATCATAGGGTCCGGGCCCGGCCCATTGATCCCCGTCCTCCACAATCCGGCTGACCCCTCCGCAGAGGTGGGCCTGGTCCCACCCCTTGAAAATATTTATCATGGGGTCCGGGCCCGGCCCGTCCCACCCCTTGAAAATATTTATCATGGAGTCCGGGCCCGGCCCGTCGTCCCCTTGAAAATATTTATCATGGGGTCCGGGCCCGGCCCGTCGATCCGTCCTCCACAACTCTACGGGCTTTTTTTTGTCAACAGATGACGCCACATTCCATTCAACTAGAATACTATGTGGCGGGGCGAAACAAGCCCTTCCACAGGCTGCCCACCCTTGCGGAGGGGTCAGCCGGTGAAGGGTTTGTTTCGCCCCGCCACATAGTATTCTAGTTGAATGGAATGTGGCGTCATCTGTTGACAAAAAAAAGCCCGTGACCTTCCTAAAAAACTGAAGGCGTGGGATCCCATACATCCAGTTTACTAAAAAACTCGAACCCTTTACTAGGCGGCCACCTAGCCAACTGATCTCGACCAAAAGAGTAAAGGCAAATTATCCAATGAAGAGTAAAGACACCGACTACCAAAAATAGAGAGCTTTGTACGCTAATTTTGAATATTATTTTATAGTTAGCTGCAAGGGTGATTTTTCTTTGATATACTGTATAAACTGTATATTAACCAAGTGGATGAATAATCTATGTTTGTAGGGTTTCTTTTTAATTCTAGAATTTATCAAATCCGAACTTTTCGTTCGATGACAGCTTGTGACGCTAAAATGTACACTGTTCATTCATGACACTGTTTCATTTATTTTTCTAATGATAACAGGCGGACACATCGCGCCATCTATCGAATAAGTTATAAAGTTTTGCCGATGTTTGAATTTTTTAAAATTTTTATAACGGTTGTTTTAAAAAATATTTAATAATCATAAATTCTAAGTGCAATTGATAGAAACTCAAATCGAAAGAATTTATAAAATTTCATTGCATACTCTTCGAAATATTTTAATCTAAAATAGAACGTGACACTAATGAGGATAAACCTTGGATAAAAAAATTATTATATAGATATCCTCGATGGATATCCCTCATTATATTTAAAGCTCTGGCTTTAATTATATTTAAAGTCACTGTATGGTCCGTCGTCGTGGCGACGGAACATACAGTGACTTTAATTATATTATGTACATGGCGCCATCTATTGAGAAACTTATAAAACTTCAACCAGTAGCTGATTTTTGACCATTACAGATAGATCAAAGTGAAAATGACTGCGCACATTTACATAAAATTCTGCGGTTATCGATTAGCACCATAGGTCGAACAATGAAAATGTGATTCGTCATGTTGAGGCGACATTGTACAACGCGCCAACTATTCAAAACTTTCGAAACTCCGCCAATAGAGGTGTTTCGACAATTATAGGGAAATCAAATATCAAATTAAGAAAAAAAACTATACTGTACATCTACATGATGCAGTGTAGTTTTTATACTTCTACATCATTCATTTCTGTAATTGTTTTTCAATGTTATAGGTATATATATGATAAGAGTTGCATAAAACTTTAATAAGTGAATGAAAAGGCGCCGTCTTCTTTATTCCTTTTCAAATTTTTAAGTAAGAGTTTCATGGAAAATGTGTCGTAAATCAATCAAACCATTGGTCTAATTATTTTCTAGTCCAGAAGTTTTATCAAGAAAATTGATGCCACGATTAAAATAGAAGAATAAAAACATTTATAATCTGTAAAAATTTCTTCTTTTATTTCTACTTGTAAATTTTATACAAAGAAAATATTTTATATAGCAGTAATGTTTATAATGATGGCAAAAATCGATTACTATTTTAGGGAAATGGCATAAACTACGTTCGAGCTGTTAGGGAAGGGAGGGGATAACCCTTTAAAGCTAGCCAATCACCATGGAGTACACAAAGCGTCACGATGCGTCGCGTTGACAAAATGCGTCGCTCGCCTTCTTATTACCCGGTAATAAATAAGAGAGCGACGCGTCTCGACGCTTTGTGTAATCGATGCTGATTGGCTAGCTTTAAAGGGTTATAACTCGAAAATTGTGCCATTTAAACCATATGTTCATTGGACATTTTCGACTTGTTTCGAGGCCCCTATCAGTACACAAAAGTTTACGACGAAGTTTTTCTTCACCCTGTATATCTAGTCCTCAGATATTTATATCCAGTTGTTTGAAGGTCTGTTTGTAAGTTCAAGAATACGGTACACGTAACAAAATACTAGCGCAAAGTAATTCCTATTTTTCAACTATTGCATGTACTTTTTTATTTCTATTGTTACATAAAATCGGAAAAACTTTTCAAGTAAAAGGGAAGGAGTCTTGAAATATGACGTCACGGCCAGAGGATCGAGCTGGGTGAGAGAAAAATGAAGGAGAGAGAGAGAGCCAAAAAGTGTTGGAAATAACGCGACGTAGTTTACGGATGATCCCCTAAATGTAATTGAATAAAACTACGTGACTAAGTAGTGGGCTTGGCTATACAGAACTTTAAAGCGTAAATTTTGTGGAAATCTATTAGAAATATAATAATAATAAATGATTAAAATTTTCAATAAAGTAGCTACATTTCACTACAGTCCAAGTTTGATAACAGCAATGTGAAGTGTCAATGTCTTTCTGTTTGAATGAATTTTTCCGATGAAACGAGTCACTATAATATTTTAGCAATGATAAGTGCAATATTTTAATAGTGAGCATTGTTAAGACACGCTTTTACTTATACTGTTGAAAAGACAGAATATAAATAAGACGCATAACTGTGCTATTAAGAAAACTTTCGGTTAGTAAACTGTCGCTCCATAATCTGTTTTCTAAAGACTACCTATTCACGCACCCTTCCACTTCGCCTCCATTTGCTTCTGAGATTTACTACCAGTTCCTCATTCGGTTCATTGATCTCTCTCTCCTTTAAACTCCCCACCGAGTTTATTATGGATGTAGAATCCCGTAGTAAACTCTTATCGGCTTATTGTTTCACCTGACTGGTACCGACTTTTCAGAATTAAACTTTCCAGCTAGTATACGGACGAAAACAATTTTTTGAAATTTCTAATTTAATTTTTCGCCACCAGCTAGTATACGAACGAAAACAATTTTTTGAAATTTCTAATTTAATTTTTCGCCAAATAACACTTAATTATTCGATAGGTTGGAAAAAAAATTGATAAAACAAATTAGTAAAGCCAAAGAAAAACACTTTTCCTTTTATTTATAAAAAGTATAAATGATATTATTTATCACCATGGCGCACTTATAACAAAATTTTTTATTCAAATAAAACTTCAATAATAGAAATTTCCTGATAACATTTTATATTCCAAGATAAATTCTTCCATTTAATTTAAACTCGTTTAAACAATACTAATAAAAACAAAAGATTGATCTAGTTTTCGATAGTTTCTGTAAAATTGGATTTTTTCACTACAAGATTAATTTCAAAGAATTATAACCTACTTTGAAAAATTTTTTAGAATATTCGTATCATCAAATGTATCCCAAATATTAATCCTTTTACATAAAAGATAGAGCCAAATGAAAATACGAAGCGCCCTGGCGCAAACATAAGCTTTCAATATTTTGCTTCAAAATTTGAAAGCTGGGTTGTCCTTATAGACGGCTCCATTCAGTATTTTGCTCTAATTATGGTGACCATTTATCTTTTATTTCACCGCTCTGTCCTTTAGACTTATTTTTTTCCCTAAAATGGCCATTTTGTCCTTTATTTTGCCAATTGAAATACTACATTGAGTATTAGCGCATAACAGATAATCCACAGAAACATGATACTATCATGTTTCTATGGATTATCTATGCCACCTGTCTTCTATGTTATGCCTTCAATCTGCGAAAAGATCTAACAAGTAAGATTGGAGACAAAATGATGAGTTTTGCCAATATATATGAGTTAGAAATATTTAAATATTTCTCAGAAATTACATATCGTTTAAAAATTTTTGAAAAATTTTTCCCGGATCTAATACCCCCCACTGAATGGATATTTTCATTAATGAATATGTGAACCACTGAGAAAACTCATTTAAAAGTCGAAACATTAAAGCCGACACTTTTTTGCGCAGAAATGCAGAATGCAGAAAAGTTTCATTCTGCTTTGGTTCTGTTTTCTGCAAAATATAGCGGGTGACACACACACAAATGCAGTTAAATGAGTTAAGTAGAGTGCATTCCGCCGCCATTTTACATCCTCTGCCGATCGATAATGACGGATAACTTTGTGAAAAGTAAACTATAATAGTATATTTCTTTTATAATTTTAAAAGTACAAAATTAGGAAAAGAAAGATGGTATTATGGCTTACTTTTCACAATGTTAACCGTGATTTATCGATCGACAAAGGATGTCAAATGGTGGCTGAATGCGCTGCAGTTAAGAAACGAAAAGCGGCACCTCGTGTTTTTCTTATATTTAGCAAACTGATAATTTATAAATATATTCTAAAATAATTTCAAATAGTTTTTAAATATGAAATATTTTCATTTTAAAAGGAAATCATTATTTATATTAAAATATGAAATATTTTTATTTTAAAGGAAATTATTATTTATATTATATTTCCATTACATTCTATTATAATTTTATGAATATAATATAATTTCTTTGTGTCTGGCAAACGTAATCGGAAGTTATTTTCAGAATGATCTATATTTAATATATGCCGTATGCTGATGGATTTCCATAAAGACTGCTTTAAAATTATATCCTTGTAATTTTTGTTCTTTTTGTCATAAAGACAGGAATATTTTCTTATGTTTTCGATAATCATCTCAGTATTTATATCAGACAATCGTCCTTACTTTCCGCTACGTTTTAAACGTATATGACGTCATATGTAAACAATGCTACGATTTGTTGTAGACAGAAACCTCGAACAGAATGAAAAACTTGAGCTGTGCTAATGTCAATTTTCTGCCTTGTTTCTGATTTCATACGCATAAATTTCTTTCTGCTTTTTGGCCGTTTTTTCTGCAATTCTGCGCAGAAAAGTCTCGGTGTGTTCCAGGCTTAAAGTCAACACATGCCAAATGCAACTTCGACATCGCGTTTATAGAGTTTTAGGAATTTTAAAAACTTTATTAAAAATTCCTAAAACTTTTAATAAATTGTGAACCAGAATGAACTTTTAAAAGTAATAATATGATTCTCAAATCGTTGTTGTTCATTATACTTTATAATAAATGTTATAAGGATTTACAGTTTTAGTGAAACAAATAAAAGCAACCGGCTTTTTCTTATTATAAAACAATAATTGTTTTATAATAAAAAAAAGCATTAATAAATAATTAATAAATTTTTTGGAGAAAGTAAAGGAAAAATCAGAAATTATTTCTGATTTTTCCTTTACTTTCTCCAAAAAATATGGGAACTGTACCTATAATGCATATTTATAGATGACAGCCTTATCGATTCAATACTACTTTTTAAAAATGTTAAGGATTTTTTCTTCATAATATTTTTTTGGTGATTTACATTTGCATTATTTCAGAAGCATTTATACTACATAATTTCTATATACTGTATAGTACATCGTTTCGTAATATTTTAAAAGTAGGCATTAGTTATCGAGTTATGACTTTGAATGTAAATCTGCCAGTTCAAATAATCTTACTATAAAACAATTAAAGAACTGTTGTTTTATATTAATTTTCTATATTTCGGCCGGAAGGCTGCATGGTAAAGCTTTGGCTTAACACCTTGGAGAATCCGGATTCGAATCCGGGTCTCACACTTTCAGTCTTTAAAATAATCTTACTATAAAACAATTAAAGAACTGCTGTTTTATATTAATTTTCTATATTTCGGCCGGAAGGCTGCATGGTAAAACTTTGGCTTAACACCTTGGAGAATCCGGATTCGAATCCGGGTCTCACACTTTCAGTCTTTCAGGAGAGGGCTTGCCTGAAAAACCCCAACCTCAACCATCCGGTTGACCTCATCATGATGTTGCCAGCCTGTAATGGGAGTTACAAGTGGCCGCCGCTAAATACAGTATATCTCTCGTGCGATATGGCGGCTTAACCAACCAACTAATTTTCTATACGTAATTTCTGTAAGCGATTTTCATTAAGTGTTATTTTTCTCATGGATTTCGCAATTTCTCGGTATTCTACTCCCGCCATTTTATCTTTCTTTTACTCTTATCGGATATAATCTTCAGACTGGTCATAGAAGAAACTCCAGACATACGAGCATGTATCGTTAGTCGATATATCTGATGTTTTTGTGTGGATATTATTTAGAACTTTAAAAAATAAGAAAAAAAAAGCTTATGGATTGATTAAAACAATTTACTTAGTAAAAAATTATTATGGTACAAAAGAACATTGGCAACAGTTATCCACAAAAATTAGACCTGGAAAACGGTCCCTGTTAAATAAAAACAATTTCTAGGATTTGTATAAAATCATTGGATTGGGGATCTTGTACTTTGAAGTTTTTAAATAGGGACAAATATATATACATCGAGTTGGGATTAGGGCAATGTCTTCTTTCAATTTTCGTAACTACTTTCTCGCCATTTCGACAGATCGATATGTGGAAAGGTGTCACAATCCACTATCGGATTTCTGCAATGATCAAACATTTTTCAAAATTAAACATATTTTAAATCTACAAAACAAATTGTTTGAGATTGAGCTAGACTTACGATTCGGTGTCTGGCAGTAACATAGCATCCAACTGAATGGTGTTGATATCATCCGAATTGTCGCAAATTAATCGATTCAGTTTGATTTTCCTGATCTCGGACAATTGTTCTACATAATGAAAGCAATTATTTAGTATATATATATACTGTACATATTTTCCCCGTTTATAAATCTCCATAAAAGCCTCAGCCAAGATATAAATTAAAAACAATATACTGTATATATTTTCCCCGTTTATAAATCTCCATAAAAGCCTCAGCCAAGATATAAATTAAAAACAAACATAAAAATAAAAGCACGGTGTCCATGAAAAAATCATCTGTGCCAAAACCTCAAATATATTAATGTAAATAAATAAATGTCATACAAGATTATGCCAGTGAAAATCCAATCGCTTGTATGAAAAGTTAAAATTTGTAAATGCGCAACAGAAGAAGCTCTTTTGTTCCGTCGATGGATCCGCCAAAGGAAACAGATAAAAACTTCATTCTCTCTATGTACATACATGGTTAAGCATAAATATCTCTCCATTATTAAACCTCTATCCTAGAGAAACTAAACAACGGAGGAAAATGAAACATATTGATTAAGGAAAGACTGCCATTTACCGATAAACAATCGGATTTTCGGTACACTAGAATTTTAAGTAACAAAATCACTTAAAATAGCACTTTTTCCCTTTCTAATCCTTAAAAAACTAACGAGTTTTTTGAGGATGAGAAAGGGAGGCAGTGACAGTCACAGTTGCGTATTATGTCGCCATTCTGAGGAACTTTCTGGCTCCAGAATTCCAAACCTGTGGATTGAATAATGTGTGGTATGGGCAATTGGGGCAATTGAGCCATTAAAATTCTCACACCGCGAGAATTTTAATGGCTGTTCTTCAGGAGTGCTTCCTGGGCATATAATCAGTAAGTGAAGGAATGTTCCATGGCCCGCTCGTTCCTCAGACCTGTCCGTATGTGACTATTTGTGGGATTACTTAAAGGCAAAAGTTCCCCCACAAACCTCGAACACACCCGCAGTTGAAGGGAAGGAATGTTCCATGGCCCGTTCGTTCCTCAGACCTGTCTGTATGTAACTACTTGTGGGATTACTTAAAGGCAAAAGTTCCCCCACAAACCTCGAACACACCCGCAGTTGAAGTGGCTTATCATCCAAGTGATTACTGCTATTCCCCAAGGAACGATACGCCAGGCATGTCTGAACTTATCTGAAAGACTGCGAGAGTGTTCGAGAAATGATGTCTGCCATCTTAAAGATGTTCTCTTCGAGACCCGAGACTTTGGTGGTCACGATTGATGTCACACACTTATAAATAATGCCGAAAAACGGACAAAAGAGCTATTTTCAGTGATTTTCTCACTTAAAATTGTAGTGAAAATGATGGTTGCTTGTCAGTAAATGGCATTCTTTCCTTAATCAGTGGGTTTATGTTTCATTTTCCTCAGTTGCTTATTTTCTCCAGGATAGAGGTTTAATAATTGGGAGATATTTATACCTATCTTGTAGTTTCACTAGAGGGATGGTCGAGGGGAATTCTTTTCGAGAACAGATCTACTAGTTTTCAAGCAGTTTCTCTATCATATAGTTTATATTCTCGATTTTTAGGAATATAAACATGAATTCTTTAGACGATTTAGACAGAAAATTTAAAAATTTATCAATGATTTTTATGATTACCAGAACATTTTACGATTTAGAAGATGGAAAAATATCTTGGACGAGATAGCCAAACTAGATATATTAGTATCTAATTTAACTAGTAATATTGACGTTATCAATAAGTAACATTTTTATTATTAAATATTAAAAAACGACGATTTATCGAAATATTCGATATAAATCTGCTACTTAAAAAGAGTAACTAGACTGTGACGTCAACTACGTCCCTATTGATTAATAGTTAACAATTACATTCTTTTATAATTTTCCTTTTAGTCCGTGATAAAAGATAGATATCAAAAATGTTTCAATAAATTTACTATCATCGATATTCGTGCGAAATAATTAAATAGTTGATAGTTCCGGAAAAAATTACGTATATTCTGAAAAAGTCTAAATATTTTCGATATTTTTGAAAATATAAAATTTAGGATAGCAAAAGCTATATAATTATGGGAAATAAAAAATTTCACTCTTTGAAACTATAGTAATTGAGAAATTCCCAACTGTGATTCCTATTTTAATATCCATAGCTAATCGATTGATCTTTAATCGATCGATAAATCATAATCATAATTATAATTTTAATCAAAAAAATTATAATTGCACGTTGGCACGTAACTAACAATTAAGGACGTATGTAAATAATAATTTTATTCGCCTAAAAATAAGATATGTTATTGGGTTGTAACAGAATTAATTTCGGTTATAAGTCACCTACAGGAACCATTTGTAAGAAATATGGTTACTGGGGATTCAACACGATAATATCATTCGAAAATAACAATGGATAACAGATAAAAACCAATAACCCAAACCAGATTCAAAAAAAGCCTTCAGTCAAAGATAATAATGTTGAACGTTGGGTGGGATTATAGAGGAATGAACTGCTGCAACGAAACAATTACTGGTAATGTATACAAGCAACAGCTTCAAAGATTACAAAATAAACTTCAAGAATGTGGCCCTGGTCTAGTCAACAGAAAAAAGTTGTACCGCTCCATGATAATGCGCGGCTGCCTGTTTCTAAAGTCGTTCGTGACAAAATTTTGGAGCCAGCATCCTCTTCGGATCTGGCGCCATTCTATTATCATCTGTTTAGATGGTGACAAAATGGGAAACTGTCATTAATAACAATTTTGATTGATTAAATATGAGCTTATTTTTTAATACAACCGAAATTATTTATGTTACAACCCAATATACGCATATTTAAAAAGACAATTCCACCAAGTTAATTTCTCTTCTAAATCTTTTTGTATTAACCTTAAAACTAAAGAAAATTTATCAAAAATCTGTCTATAAATTTAGCATAAAATATAGAAGTCAAACACTTTATTGTCTTCAGCCATTGACTGATTTAATCTACGGTTTGGAGTTAAAAAAGTAGTCTTACCTAAGGTAAAAGACGAAGGCCATCCAGAATTTTCGTACCAGAATCTATCTCCTCGCCTTAAATTGGCAAACTGTTCAGAAATTAGGCAGGCGAAGGTAGGTCCCAGTAAGGCTCCTGGTAGACCTTTCTCCGATATTCCCGCGCTCCATAAATCGATATCGTCTACGTGTCTGTCATAATTACCATATACTGTTAGTCACCATTTACTACATGAATTTATTTAGCTTACCGTCTACTTACTTGTACATCCTCATATATTTATGGACGGTTTTATTGGGTAGGATGCCTATTAGATCGTGAAAGTCTCTAACTTTCTCCATTCCGCAATATTCTCGATAACGAACGAAACCAGGTATTCCAGTTTCTCTTCCTCTCTGAATATTAATGGCCGCTAGATCCATTCCGTACCCATCTCCCGGTTTCTCGAACAAATGATTTGTTACCTGATAAAGAATATAAATCAGAACAGAAAAAGGTTTATCTACCACTCGCTCGTCATTATTATTCCATACGTTTTATCTTATATTCGAAAAAGTAACTCCGAACGTAGTGGAGATGGTGCCATATTTATTTTTATCTAATTAGAGTCATGGCTACCAAAGTAATTAATAAGGCATAAAAGAAAGCGCTACATAATAGAGCCTCTTAATTTAATGTTAATATTATCCAGGCAAATAATTGTCTTCTCACCTCTGTGGTAACTTCTGGATCCATTCGATTGGCGGGCTGATTGAGTAGCGCGTTGAAGAAACTATCCACGATTCCCGGTTTGTACAGATTGTAGGGTTGTCGGAGAAGAGTCGATATCCTTAGCGTTTCTATGGTGTAACACATATTTCTTTAATATTTTATAAAGGATGGAAATATAATAAATAGCTGGTTTACTTTTACCTATTTTTTCGTGAAACTTGCTGTAACGTTCGATTACATCCGGCAGTAAGCTGTGACCAAATCTGAAGGCGGCCGCTTGGAATCCAGACCTGATACCAGCGTTTATTTTTGGGCTGTATCCGTCGTAATAGCCCTAGAACAAAATTAATTAACAAGAATAAATAAAATCTGTTTCTCTTATTCCGATACACAAGCTTAACTCTAGCATCAGAATCAATAGCGGCTCTAGAGCTTTTAGCGCCCCGAGCAAAAATTTTTATTGTGTTCCCGACTCGAGGGGGCGCATCGTTTAACCGTTTAAAGTTAGCCAATCACCCTCGAGAGCACAAAGCGTCACGACGCGTCGCTTTGCCAAGGCGATTGGCATTGCGTCGATCTCCTACTTACTACCGGTAGCGAGAAGGCTAGCGACGCATCCTGACGCTTTGTGCTGTCGCTGATGATTGGCTAACTTTAAAGGATTAAATTATGTGTAAAAAATAATCACAAAACACAAAATGCGCCAGTGCCCTTTGGCGCTCCGCTCGATCGTATGTTGAATCGGCCCTGATCAGAATTATAATACGATAAAATATGACGGAAGAACCATATTGAGATTCGACCTTATTTAATTAATTACACATAAATTTATTTATGCGTAATTATAAAATTATATATAAGTTGAGGATTTATTAATAGCGATATTTGCTAGTGAAAAATTAACCTATAAATATTTAAATTTGCGGCATTAAATCAAATTATATACCTGTAGTGGATGTAATTTATACTGGTGCACGGTAGAGTTAAGCTGTTGGCGGGCAGATAATAGAAATTCGAGTTAACTTACGTGACTTTGCAGCTTGAGTTCGTACTTGTTCATCATGTGATTACCGAGAATCTTGGGCAGAAACTCGTTAAAGCTGATGTGTTGGATCAAAGCGGCTACGATGTGTCTGGCTTCTTGATAGAGAGTTTCGTCGTCCCAGTGAGGATTAATTTCGGCTAGGGCATCCGCTAGACGATTATGTTCTCGCATCCACAGAGTATGCATGGTAGTCAGGGTGAGTTGCTCGTTTACTCGTTCGTCACCTATGATCCGCAAAAATTGTTGATGAACCTACTGTATATTATAAATTTTGGAATCCTAAAAATCTTGAATTCTGAAAACATAATTACTTGAATGCTAATCATCTCGGATTTCAAAAATTCCCATAAATTCAACTTTCCATTGTACTATTTTTTTATCTATATATAAATAATACGTGAGCGATCATATGATAAAGCAAACTGGATATCTTTAAATTATAATTTCGGTTGATAAAATGCAATCTGTGATTCTAATAAGGATTTCTTTTGTCATCTTGACATATTAAAACGTAATAAACGCAGCCATATTAACAGTTAAATTTTTTTCCAATTATTCTAATTTGAAAAATTTTATAAGAATTTTGCTAGCATGGTAGATAGTCTAGTTATAATATGCTTTGGTTTAGGCCTACAGAGGGGCAATTTGATTTTTAAGGGAGGCAATTCGTAAGTTTTTGCATTTCTTATGGTTCTAGGGGGCTTCATATACGGTATATAAATATATATTGTGACATACATATTTTTAAAACTAAAATCAAAATGTACACGGCGGTTGGCTGGTGATAATGGAGAAGGGGAAAGTCCGCTAATAGAGAAGAGTGGTGAGAGAGAGATAAAGGTTTAGCTAACTTTTACTTCTTACTTCTCCATGGTCACTAGCTGATCGCTTGTATATTCTGATTAAGATAAGTCTGGCTATCTTAGAAGAAAGTAAAAAAGTATTTAGTATGCGCGCACAGTTATTATTATTGAAGAGCCCGATACATAATTGTATGTACTTATAAATAATCTATAACCATCAAAGTGCATTTCATTTCATAAGTTTTTTCCACATTTATTTCTTACTGATTTCTTGCTCAGTACTTCAACTGTCCTTTCGTTCTTTTATTTTTCTCTTTCGTGGATACCATGTTCTTTGGAAGTTTGTTTAGTCATTAGCTTGAAGTTAATGGATTTTTAGGCTCATTCCGAGTGAATAGGAGTTCACTTTTTGAATAATAAAAAATATATGTCACAGAGGGATGAATCAGGATTTTAGGTGGGGTTGGCGAAAAAAAGGTTGGAACCACTGGTTTAACGCATTTTACGTTTTTAACCTTTATAAATTGATTTAATTGCGCCACCAACGATTGTTTGAAAGTGAATAATCCGTTTGAAAGAATTCCCTGGGGAAACGACATGTATAGAGAAACTTAGAGAACATTCTCTGTAGTATATAAATAGATTTAAATTATCATATGATGAATATAACGAAAAAAGACGAATTAACTAAATGTTGGCGTATATTAGAAAATTATCTTATTATAAAAATCTAAATTTTTGTGGACGAACTACACGTTGGACTTGTTTTTGATATTATCTCTTGGAATTGTCGGAGAATGATCTGTAAGATTAAAATACTGACTTGTTTCAAAATCACTGGTGGCCTGGTTTGGTATATTCACTTTTAGAATTTTTCGTCGTACATTCCAGGTAAATTTAGTATGGCTGCCGGGAATTTATAGAAATCATCATAGAAAATTTTAAAGCCAAAATCATACGGAATTATTAGTAAGAAATAATAAAAAATCATCATCTTAATTATACTATGGCTTTCAATAATTTTAGTTGTAGATTTTTATATAAGAGAAAATAAGAAATTTTTATATAAGAAAATAATTTAACGAAAATTATTTCGGTATATAATTATTGTATGCCCATGGTATGGATTTACAAATTTTCATTAAATTTGTAAATCCATACTAGGGGCATACAATAATTAAATACCAAAATAATTTTCATTAAATTATTTTCTAAATGTCTTAAATAAAAATCATGTTGTAGAAGTACCGTGTAATATGAGGGTTTCCGCCACTTTCAAACCGTGTTGTAGGAAGCCGTGTTATGGGAGGGATACCTGTAACGGGTATAAAATATAAGTCTTTTAATATCATTTTCTGACTTTGGTTACTCGGCTAAAATTAGATTTATTTCATCAATTTCTATTAATATTCTCATCATTTATATTTAATCAGTTTTTGTATATTTAAATCTAAAAATTTAATTTGTGTTCTTGGACAGGGCCTGGGTTCGGGTTACGTCGCATAAATTTGGTGTGGACATTTTGTAACTGGATGATAAAATATGTCGAGTGTTTTTTAACACGATAACGGATGATCTTTCATCTTATTTGCAAAACCCAGAGTGGAATGTATATTTTTATCGACATAGTTTATCGGAGTTATAGGTAGAAAAATGAGTGTATGCAGTATTAACTTCAACTACAAGAATGCCGTACGCTGTGGAATAAAGAATTTTCCCCAAGAATGCCAATTTTCACCATAAAAAAATCATTAAACAAAAATAAGTCAAAAAGATTTTCCTTTAGATAGTTATAATTTCAAAACTATCGCAAAATAACGGCTAAATTACATAACGTCGATAAAATAAATTACCGATTTTATCGGCGCTATATGTCAAAAAGATTTTCCTTTAGATAGTTATAATTTCAAAACTATCTAAAGGATTTTAAAAAATAACGGCTAAATTACATAACGTCGATAAAATAAATTACCGATTTTATCGGCGCTATATTGTCTTTCCACTTTAATTTTTCTCGGAACAAAAAATAAACATTTTATTTTTTTTCCGAAAAAGATAAAATATGGAAAGACAATTTCCACTATCTTGTAACATCAAAAATAAAATATATACAAGTTTGATAATAAAGAACCATCTGATAAAATTCGAGCGCTTTATCGTGTTTACTAGTTGAGATATTTTATGGTCGAATAGTCAGTGTTTGCCATACAAAAAATATTATATTTAGTAAAAATGTCACCAGTGATTAATTGTAGTTTTGAATAAGCGTGACAGAGCGGGAAATGACGAATAAGAAGAAAGAAAAATCTCAATTTTTACGATTAATCTATTCCGAGAAAAATAATTATGAAATGTTCTTACGTCACGGGTGAAATCATCCGAAGTAGGGACAGTGGTCGAGAGTGTGGGTTATACTTACTGTAAATAACAGAATAAAAATGTTAGGAAGGCAGAAATTTTTAATAAATAGTAAACAAGGTCATTGAAAAGAAACTGGAAAAGCCTGGCTGCAGCTTTGATCTGGCCTTATTGCCTTATTACTTCTACTTTGTTAACCGAGCCATATAATATTTACACAATAAATATTTTATCAAAAATTCCCCAAGAAACTTTTATGGCTGGATAAGGGTAATAAACCGACTTTAATTAAGCACGCGTGTTTTTTTGTAATAGCCATTACATCACCAATTCGGTGATAGAGTGAATAATGCTGTGACCAGAAGAAAATCATACGTTTTCCTAGATCTTTCCACTTTTATTCTATGGTAACTATTAAAATACGTTAAGGTCGGTTCTATTAATTCTGACTAATTAGATTCGGAAAATCCAGTAAGTCACGCTACCATTACTTAACAGGTAGCGAACCAGGGCTGCTTAATTATGGAAGATGGTAAAAAATTTTTGATATATTCCACAAAGGGAAATTATGATCCGCTGGGCGTAATATTACTAGATTTACAGTATAAAGAATAGCCGAAATCGTTAACCTTAAAGTTACCAATGGAGGATACGTTTCCAGACAAATGAGTTTTTGGGACTTGGCTAATGTTCTAGTTAAAGTCATTAAAAACGAAATCTAGTTTATATATGTGTATATAATGAATGTCGTTTCCCCCACCAATCGATATTTATTATATGACACGTATTCGACAGAATAATTTTTATTTTAAACGACTGACTTTAACCTCATTCGATGTCGACTAGTGATAACATTACATATTCCGCAAATGTCACTAGTTAACGTCACGAAATAATTCTATATACAGCGGACTCTCGTACAACGCGGGGGATACGTTCCGCGTTATACGAGACACGCATTATCGGACGATTTTATGCAAATTTAAACTTGTTTCCGAATTCCAGCATACGCTAATGAGATGCGCTTTAGTTTCGCATATAATTTTATTGTAGGCAGAGAGTTAATTAACTTGTTTTTAGAAGTTTTCTTTTAATAATAAAGGAAAAACAAAACAGAATACGGTAACAAAATTTTAAAAAAATATTATATACAAGTAGATCTCTTATAACACGGACTCCGAAAAGGCGGATTCGTATCATCCGACGAACGAGTTGTTAGAGTTGTTATTATTACTGTCAGCGGATATTATAAGTAACGGATAAGTTATGATTAAAATAAATTTATTCTACGTGTTATACGGGATTGTTTATAGCCTGATAGGAGTATTAGTGGCAATTTTTTCGTGGCGTTATAGGAGAGCGCGTTATACGGAAATTTACTGTACATTTAAGAGATAGTACAGGTATCCCTGCTATAACACGGCCTCCTACAACATAGTTTCCCTCTAACACGATTTGAAAATGGCGGAAACCCTCGCATAACAGAGTACTTCTATCACACGGTTTTTATTTAAGACATTTAGAAAATTACGTTTACTCTCTTACAACACAAATCATTTCCATTAATTTTTGTAAATCCATACGATGGGCACACAATACACACATAAAATACAATAATTAAGAAATATTTTGCTAAAATTAGTCATAAATGCAGTTTCGCTAGTTGGCCATGAGAAGGACGTTCCCAGTCTATTTTCGATTTCGATTTAAAATTAAGTTATTTGGCGATAATTGAGTATTTTGTGTTCAAAACGTTCAATTCCTGGATAGATAATAAGTTTTTATTCTTCTATAGAGGAATGTGAAAGAGAAGAAAAATTTTTTATTCGTAAATTTTTTAAGTATTTGTTAAGGAACGTGTTTTTCCAAACGTTCAATTGCTGGATAGATAATAAGTTTTTATTCTTCTATAGAGGAATGTGAGAGAAGAAAAATTTTTTATTCGTAAATTTTTTAAGTATTTGTTAAGGAACGTGTTTTTTAGCGGGGTATAACGGGTTAGATTACAAATTTTGTAAAGAGCAGAAAGTACAGCAACTTTAAATGAATAAAGTTCAGAAAAGAAAAAAAGCACTTTTCTTTTAACGAAACAGTAGTAAGGAAGATATAATTATTAAACCAATGTTTTATAAGGTATATACTTTTTTCTTTCCTTTTGTTTTGTTTATATTGTTTTCTTTTAAGGTCTTATATATATATTTTTTTTCTTTGTATATGTTTCACGTTATTAATATTCTTAATAAAAATTAAGTTTCATATATGGAATTAAAGAAAATTATTTGCTTTTAACTGGTTTTGGAGCGTGAACCTTTTTGTATTGGCTCCGGGTCTCATATAACACGGTTTCACACCACACGCCGCTGTTTTTCAGGAACCTATCTATCGTGTTATAGGAAAGATACCTCTTATAATACGGTAGATAGGAAAATTTTTAATTTTTTGGATAAAATATTGGTGAATAATGGGTATACGTTGGCACTTTCCTTTTCGAAATGAATTTCGAATATATTTTTTAAAAATTAAAAATCAACCGGTACTCACCGGCGTCGAAACAATAAACATTTCTGGGTCTGGCCATGCAGCCCACATCAGCTTCGATGGTTTTCATGGGCAAGAGGTCTTTAAGTCCCAAATCTCCGTACATACTCGACGATTTTAATCGGCCTATAAATAAAAAGCTTTACTGTAGATCAGATAGATAAGAAAAATACAAAGGCGCTGTTGATGGACAGGTCCACTCTACCAGGTGGCACCGTATAGGTGTAGAGTATACTGACCTCCTCTGAACATCCTCAATCTACTGGCGATGTCTTGATTATTTCCGTAAACGAAACTGGCATCGATGTAAGCGGATATGGTATTAATCTGAAATCTCGGTCCTAAAAAAAAACCCACATTTTATTTTCAAAATAATTATTGAAAAACATTAAATGGCGGTTAGTGTTATTTACCTAAACGACAGCCGGGTTTATGTCCAGGTAAAATACGAGCGAAGTCTAAACATCTCCTACGATAAAACTTGAAAAATGGATCGTTTCGAGGAATCTCGATGTTCATGCAATTGGGATGTTGATGAGCCGGTGGATATTTACAGCATTCTATATCGTTTCGATCGTGATCTAAGAAAAATATAATAATATCCTTATTACGCTAAATTTAAATACCTTATATATATAAAAAACTAGATTAAAATTAATACTGCACCGAAAGAATAAATTTATACGCGTATCATTAAAAAGACTGATTACGTATTTTATGTCGGGAATAAATATAAATAGCGTATTTATAGCGGGCATGGAATTATTTAGATATAAACTATAAATAGCGCATTTGTCTTAGATAAACACGGCTATAAATCATGTATCAAAATGGATGGTTAAGAATAATGCCTGTGGTATAGTTTCAATGTTATATATATATATTTGTGCGTATAATTTCTGCATTGTGCCTGCTGGTATTTTACGATATAATTTAGTTATTTTTAACCATTTTTTGGGTCAAAATTTTTACTGAAACCAAAAATCTTCTCTTATCTTTCTTCAGTAAAAGTTCCTGAAATCTGACATTGACCCGGTCTCCCAGCGTGACAGTTAATCGTATTTAATTTAATCGATAACCATATAATCGGGATATTCGTCTATGGCTTAACTAAGTATGTTGTATGGAACTGAAGGATGAAAACTAAAGGATGGTTATGGCATTCTCGTAACCACGAAAGGAATCTAAAATCCGTGGTGAACCATCCGATTATCATCATTACCTCTCGATAAATCATCTCCACTAAGACTTTTAATACGTATTAGAAAGCTGGTAAGGCGATGCCATGATTGACATAATCCATTCGGATGGAAAAAAAAATGGCTGGTTACGTCAGAAGCCGGTATCCTTCGGAAAATGAATCCTGCCGTGTTTAACTAATAGTTTTTATACGATTAAAAATACGCGTACGTGTCTGCATTTCTGGAATGTCTGTATTTTTAAATCCGCTCGATCGACTGGTACGGTGGTAGGATTGATAAATATAGGTCACCTTACGTAAAACTGTCACATCCCCGAAATGGGTCCATCGAACGTTAAACGTTAACGCGGTAGGAATTTGTTCGATCGCACCATTCTGCGGTTTCGTGGAGAGAGTTTCTTTAAAAGAACTAGTTGAACGAACTGGAAACTGCATTTTGTTAAACGAATGCCCGAAGAAAAGTGTTTGTTAAAATAATTAAAAGTCTGTAGCGGTTTTATACGAGTCTAGTCGAAACGTTAGAAAAGAAAAAGTGAGAAGCTATTTTGGCCACTGCATTAGCATAATCGTCAGCGTCGCTATAACAATGGTCCAGACTTGTTTTACATTATGTTTAAATCGATACGGCTTTTCCTTTTAACTGATAAAGATAAGGACGATGGTTTCCACCACAAAAGAATCAAAAAAAACTGCAGGTGATCAGATGTCCTACTTTACTTCGCACGAATCTCCGTTAACTAGAGCACTTTTCAGCCTTGTATATATATCATATTTTTTTTGGGCGTTGTTTAATGGTGGCACGAAGGATTGGCTACACCTAATTGTCTTCTCACTTTCATCGTCTGCACGTAATCGGGGGGAGGAATGCCGGCCGTCACTCTCCGTATTTTGGAAAGTTAAAGCGTTACCCAAAGTAGGTGCGGCTAAGGTCATGTCGTGGTCTAGCATTTGGCCCCAGAACACTAGCAGGATGTTGAATTGAGGGTCCTTCTCGCTGACGTCGTGATGCATGACGAAACTCAAACGTCGAGCATTTGGCAGTTCCGATCCGTCACGGGATTTTCTCGGTGTGGTTATTCCTATAACGTAAAAAAAGGAAGTTAATTATTAAAAATTCGATTAAGAATCTCGTTATACCTTTAATAAATAACTGGAACCTCTACCGGCCGATGACGGTACCGACAAAAAAATCAAATATTTGCTCGTGTCTTTCGTTTATGTCATATCTAATCTGTTTAACCTAATTCGTGTATGCATAAATTTCTTAATAAACCAGGAAAAAGCAAAAATAAATTATACGCGATGCAAAGAGATAAGGATTTTTATAGTGGATCTGACATGTAAATTATATTTTTGCACAATTGGCTGACGTACGCCATGTTTTTTAACATCAAAAATTCTAGTTAGGCTATTGTTGTTATTCTATATTTTTTATATTTACGCGTAGTTTGATATTAAATCTATAAAATAATTTTTTTTAAAACTTACGTAACGGCATTTTTACAGCAATAAATTCGACAAAATAAATACAGCGATTAAAATGGGTATTTTCGTTTGTACCGCATTACGTTAATTCGTAACATGCTTAACCATCACTCGACTAACCAGCAATGGCGTTTATATCAACAAAAATGGCGAAGCTTTACTAAATTGAATGAAAAGCGTTAAATCCATTAGAGTAACATTTTCTTCTCTAATTTATTTTCGTCTGGCATAATTTCCATGGTTTATTTTTCGTCACTATTATTTATTAATATTGTTTCTGGTTTTTACAAAGTATTGTCGTCTAAACACGTAGTTTTTGTCGTATCTATGATTCTCGGTTTACCGCCTTTCGTTATTGTCATCACATTTTTAAGTAGCTTGGTATGAATCTTACTTTATCTTTTTCTATTTTCCTTAATTGGTTTCGTTTTTGTACTTTTATTTTCGTTTAGTGTGGTTTTGTAATACATAGTTATATTTCACCTTCGTTTTCGTTCTACTAATGAGAAAGGATCGGTTATGTAGTATCGTTTTATATAACAGAATTATTTTTTATGTCCCTGTTTTGATGTTTTTCGCCAAACTAGTCTAAATATCATTCGGTGGATTTGTTTAGCATTTAAAATGGAAAAAAAATCTATATTTTTTACCATAAAGTATTTTAAACATTTACTCCTGTCTATTTTGATAATTGTAAAAAATTTTGCATATATTTTAAAAATTGGCTATAAAATCCACCTAGTAAAAAATAAAAATGGCCAACGTATTAAATTTTTATCATACTCTCCTTTGGAGAATTTTAAGCCATTTTCTATAAAAAGTTGAGAATGGTATTCACTCGGTCTGTGTATTGGTCCAACAGATATCTGTAGAATCCAACCTTTCGTGAATATTCAAATTTTAGGAAATTAACTTCTTCATTGCCGTCGAGGTATATGTCTATTATTTTTTAAGATGCTAAGTGATTTGGTTACAGGATGATGCTCATTCGAAACATTAAAACACCAATATTTCTGAAACTATTTACTGTATTTACACGATATGACCTTCGTTTGAAAGGATTTTATATATATATCGCCATTACTTTCTTCATCTATATATCCATCCACTAAATATTTAAAGAACAAAGTATTGGAGAATATTCAAATCTTATGCAAATGAATTTTTCTTTTAAGATATAAAAAAATATATAAAATCCTTAATTTAGTTATTTAATTTTACTGGGACAACTAATTAACTTTTGAAGAAGGAAATTAATGTATAGTGTGAAGTATGATGCAGTGCATCATACAGTTTTTAAGAAAACCATTATGAAATTCACTATTTGGCATAAATATGTTCTTTTCTGAAACTATGTAATGTCACAACCTAGTGCAATATGAGGCATGTTGTGAACAGATGTCAGGCAAGTTGTGCTATGATGAAATAAAAGTACTTTTAACACTAACCATTCCAAACCATTAGGAGTTAATTGTGGAGTGAATCTTGCACAGCTGGAATGGTTTAGCGGTGTTTTTAAGTAAACTTAGTCCAGAAAAATTACAAAATTTACAAAAATTTCATCATGTCACAACTTGCCTCACATCCAACAGATATCTGTTGGACCAATACACAGACCGAGTGAGTATCCCAATCCGAAATTCCGAAATCTGTTGGTTTTCACAGCAGGAAACGGAATAGGACAACAATCACTGTTGGTATGGTGAAAGACGACAACTGTTGGACCAATACACAGACCGAGTGAGTATCCCAATCCGAAGTTCTGAAATCTGTTGGCTTTCACAGCAGGAAACGGAATAGGACAACAATCACTGTTGGTATGGTGAAAGACGACAAACCGTGGCGCAGTGTCGTGATTCAGTAAACTGTTAAACATTGTAATATGTTTGTGACACTTTATTTTTTGCTGTGTTGTTTATAGTAAAATGGAGCAAGATGGATGATGGGGTAAAATGATTTTAGGCATTTTTTTGTATATGAATACATTAGGAGTTTCAATCTACAGAATACATCGCATGTACTCCTTCAATTGAAACAGACTGTTTAGAATGCTTCTGTTCATTTTCCTCCAGTGAAAGTTTAATGTTTTTAGACGTATTGATGTAGGGTAGAGCGGGGCTGATTGTGACATATTGATTATCTTTATTGCTAATAGGTGGTAGTATTAGCCAATCGCTGGCAGCAATGCTCTTGTGCCATTTTGTAGTTTGAAGCTGGCTGCTTAAGTAGCATGTGTTCTGAAGTTATAAGGAATTATTTGTTTTTGCTAATGAAAAGTGTATTTTTTGAGTTTTGTTCAGTGAAATCTCCTGCTTAAAGTAATTTGGGTAAGTATGAATGATTTATATAATATTAAACTACAACCTGTTGTCTTAAATAGGATGCATAAAATTAAATGGAAGTTGTTACTGTTTTATGTGCAGGCAGAGATAAACAAAATGGCACCGTCTGGGGTTAGTTGTAACAGGGGATTGGAGGCATGTTGTGACTCTGTCACAATTTACCCCAAACTGAAATTTTTTTCTTTCCAGTCATGATCCGTACGTGTAAAAAAAAAAAACAAAGAGAGGAAATTCGTCTTTAGAAATTAGAACATTAATGTATTAGGGGCATGTTGTGACTCTGTCACAACTTACCCCAAACTGAAATTTTTTTCTTTCCAGTCATGATCCGTACGTATAAAAAAAAAAAAACAAAGAGAGGAAATTCGTCTTTAGAAATTAGAACATTAATGTATTAGATTTTTGTAAAGCCACTGTAATTGTCTTGCTATCTTTTCCTCTTCACACCACTAATCGTCTGCAACCTTTGCATGTGTCTGCCTTTGCATCTTTTCGGTTGTTTCAAAAAATTTTACAATCAGGCTGCTTGTGACTGGATGAAATCACATCCTGGGAAAATATATCAATCTACGATATCCCTAGTATTGTGAAATCTGCTTTACCAAATGCTGCAACACCAATAAATATTCAAGCAGGATTTCGTGCATGTGGAATCTAGGAGTTCAATAGAAATGTATTCACACATGAGGATTTTCTTTGTTTATCAGTCACTGATCGTCAGTTAGATCCTGCAGAAGTTTGCGAAGTTCAGCAGAAGTCGCAAAATGAAAACCAAATGGCAAGAATTGATGACCCTCAAAATGGCAGTCTAATTCCCAATTGCGACGCTAGCACTAGTAGAATTAATATGACACTGGATGATCTTCGACCATTGCCAAAAGTAGGAAAGCGTAAAAATAATCAAAATCGACATAGGACATAAAAATCAGCGGTTTTAACTGATATACCTGTCAAGGAGCACTTAGAGAACAGATGCACAACGAAATATGAAACAGGGAAAGGAGAAAAAGAAACTTTTTGTTAAAAAATCAGAAGAGATCGAGAGAAGTAAGAGAAATTTAGAATTTAATGATTCAGAAAGCACTACTGATGATGAAGATTGGGTATGTATCTAGTGTGTTTAAAAATATTTAAAGATTCACGAAGAGGAGAAGAATGGATTCAATGTAATGTGTAAAAATTGGGCTCATGTTAAGTGCACTAATAACGATCCGTTTTTTATATGTCTTAACTGCTGTTCTGATATTGATGAAGGAAATGATAATTAAATTTTGTTTGAAAATCAAAATGTAAAATACGCAAGGTTAATTACAACTTTATTACTTATTATTTATATTTCTAAGGTTCGCTTCTTTAAGTAAAATATTATTTATTATAGTAAATGCTTTTGCCTCTTATTTAAGCTAATTTATTATTGTATATTTCTTCGACAAAATCTTATTTCACCATGTCACAACTTGCCTCACATCTGTTCACAATATGCCTCAGATTTGGGTATGTTGCGACATATTACATAGTTTCAGAAAAAACATATTTATGCCAAATAGTGAAGTTCATAATGGTTTTCTTAAAAACTGTATGATTCACTGCATCAGACTGCACACTATACATTAATTTCCTTCTTCAAAAATTAACTAGTTGTCCCAGTAAAATTAAATAACTTAAAAATGTCATAACATGCCCCGCTCTACCCTATCTTATCGTATTTATAATATAAGAGATAACTGCTAGAATATAAATGTAATAAAATCTATGATGAATTTATAGAGAAAACGATATACAAAGATACTTGTTTTTGCCAAATTCGGCATTCTTGTAGTTCCCATTAATTTATTTTAAAAGATATATTTCTTTACAGAATTCCTGATGGGATAAGATGGCTAAACAAGATGTTTCATTTAGCACTCTACTTGGCCAACCGTCCGAAATTGGTGACTTAAAAATCTAGGTGAATAAATCTTGATCTAAACTGACTTAAAATCTAGAGTGCGAAATATATCAGATATTAATATTAACTATGTGGTATCGGATATCAGATACTGATGGTGATATAAGCCGAGGATACTCTACTAAGCTAATAGAAAACTGAAAATCTGCAAGGATTAAGTCCTCCCTGCATATCTTAAGAATATAGTGACCATGTAATGCGGCTCCTTCCAAGGTTATTTGCTTATGTTAAGACGTATAAAGACAACACCGAAATTAGATCTATAGTGTAGTAGAAAAATGCGCAGCTTCTACTATGTTATTGGAAAAAGTTAGCAGCTAAATGTAGCGAATAACTGCAAGGATACAATTATACAATTAATAATTCTTAAGAGCTAAAGAACTTATTAAATGAGATCTCCTCGAAGAGACAAGCGCTTTGCACTATAAATTTTAAGTCGCCATGTGTTCGGAGCTTATCGATTTGTTTTCTCCCATGGCTGAAAATACAGAACAATTTCAATTATTTCTTAGAATGGTAAACCTTACCATAAGGAATGCTTATTTTGAGTTAGATGAATGTTATTGCATTCAATTAAGAGGGACTCCGATGGGTTCACCTTTAGTCTCATCCATAGCGGAATTAATTGTTCGGAAGTTGGGGCTTCCAATCAAAGCATATATGAAAGAGAATTTTAAATTATATTTTGATTATGGCCAAGATAAAATCTACGTTCAACAGTTTATAGATAAAGGTAATAGTAATAACTGCAGTATTTGTTTCCAATGGGAACGATGCACTTTTACAGCTGTTCACTTTTCAGACGCGTGGATTATGAGAAAAGCCGTCTTCTATTCAATCCTACATATATTCATTGGAAGTGGTTAGATCAACATACTTATAAGATGAGTGCTACCAAATCGTTGGCCAAACGTGCCAAGTTACGCTCCCATTTCACGGATTGGCAAGGTGAATTAAGCTTTTATTTTCAGCACTTTTAAGAGGAAGCGTGGATATTCAATCAATAAAATATTGAAAGTTATTCAACAAAAAAAAGAAATAAATTCTACATTATTTCTACCCAACCTAGTCCTGTTGTGCTGCCTATTGGAAATATCGATGCCAATCTTCCCCCGCGTGATATACTTAATTTTGAAGTTTCTCTTTGGTTCTATTACTACATGATATGTAGCCTAGCTTAAGACCTATAGTTTAAAATTTTGCAACTTCTATAGTATAGAATATATTTGTAACTATTTATTGCATGCGGTAAAGTTTTTTTATCTGTAAAAAAGGCTATAAAATGTTATTTATTACCAATCAACGCTACATTTATATATACATATATTTAAATAGGTAGTCACCGTTGCTTGGGAATTTTAGGTCTGTAAAAAAGGCTATAAAATGTTATTTATTACCAATCAATGCTACATTTATATATACATATATTTAAATAGGTAGTCACCGTTGCTTGGGAATTTTAGGTATTTAAATTAAAGACTATCCTTCCGAATATATGATAAAAAGTATAAATATATCGTTGGTTGTGTAAAGATTCATCTTAAAAATAGCCGCATATCTTAGAAAATGCATAGAGTTCCTTTGAAAAATAATTCATAAAAAATAAAAATAGCGTAGCTGGTTAGATTAAGAGGTCCCAATACGAAAATAATATTCCTAAATATTAACAATGGATTTCGAAGTGAATAATTATTTCGAATGAGCAATTATAATCGAATAATTGTGATTTGAAAT
Organism: Olivierus martensii; assembly: GCA_000484575.1. Taxonomy (NCBI): domain Eukaryota; kingdom Metazoa; phylum Arthropoda; class Arachnida; order Scorpiones; family Buthidae; genus Olivierus; species Olivierus martensii. Next base: position 29,078 of record AYEL01072064.1, read on the forward strand.
GCAAAAATAAAAGTATAATATTCACTATTAATTAACACTATTGTTACTGCTACATCGCAATAATGGAACCGGCCATATAATGGCATTATAACGTTACACAATAATGAATTGTGAGATTATCCATTATTGGATACATTGTGCGTTACTCACAATGTATCCGATAATCTTCATTGTCTTCATATCAATGTGACTATGACGTCATCCGAATTCGAACAAAACTCTGAAGAATATTAAATATGTATTTTCGCGGCCACCCAAAATGATTCCACCCCTGGGGCGATCTTGATCCAGGTTAGCCTATGTAACATAGTCTAACCTGGATCAAGATCGGGAATGGATAACCTCGGGAATGGAAATCGGAACAAGATCGAGAATGGAAGATCGGATCTGGATAACCTGGTAGGTCAAGGGCTATGCAAAATTTTGTTCCTATAGATCAAAAGGTGTAGGAGCCTATGTGGAACAGCCTGACAGCAACTATTGCATTTTATTTGCAGTATATATATATTATACAGAATGTCCAATATCCTGCATATAGTGAAACGAGACTGACTGGCTGGATATTCCTTTTACAATCGAACCACTGTACCGATTCCTATAAGTATATCATTAGAAAAATCTAATCCTCGGATTTCTACCATAGATAAAATTTTTTGTCGTTATTAATAATTTAAAAACTAAGGAATAAAAGTTAAGTTAAAATTGTAGTCCCTCTAAATAGACAAAATTCGAAGGTGGCGCTATAACTTAATAATGGCCGCCGTCTGATTCCATATACGAGTTTATAGAAGTTCTTGAAATGATACTTCAAGGTTATTAGATTAAATCACAAGATTTTCGCTCATTTATGTTAGCGGATTGTATATAGTAACTATTTAATATGTGAAATATAAAGGAATTTTGTTTATTTATAGTTTTAATGTCACCTTATTCGAAATGCCACCATTACTTTCGATGCATTCTTGACCAAGATGCGCAACAGATCATGGATTGTTTGGAATGAAACGTTGGCACTGATAGTTGCAACTTGTTCTTAACCAAAACTTAACCTAGTAACATTGGGCGTGAAAACGCTTCGGCTTTCCATTCTGGAGGACCGGGTTCAATTCCAGGTCCCACTCCTTGGAAAGATTATTCATGGAATCCAGATCTGGCCCATCGACCCCGTCTTCCAACATCCGGCTGATCCCTTCATAGGGGTGATCAGCCCGTGAGAGCACTCCATAATTTCGCCTGATTCGTACCACCATTTGATACTCTATAGAGAGGAAAGTGGCTGTTTTTGTTAACAAAAAAACCTAATCCTAATTATAAAATTTTGAGGTCGAAAAAATCATTATTATTATTATTTTTGATATAGGAAAAAATCATGCTTAAAGTGATGAATTTTTACATATTTGATATAAAATCGCAGTGAAAGGTTTACATTAGTATTTGGTATTGACCATAGTCTCATCGATTTAACCTCATTTATATATTAGAGAACTATTACAGCAAGCGTAAACCCAGAAGACGGTGAAACATGCAGATCACGAAATGTAAAATTTTTTTGAGATTTTTTTGAATTGTTATGTATTGTCTATATTTTATTTTTAGACCCGAGAATTTCAAAGCACGGAATATTAATCTGCCGATAGGTTTAGCCTAAGTGGTGGTATTAAAAATTTTGGCTTTAAACTCAGAAATCCAATCCGAATTCCATATCTCAAAATTTTATATAAAAAGTTCGGATCCGTCTGGTCAGTCACAGTCATATTCTGGCTGACACCTCCACCAGATAGGCTATAACTACTGAGCGTTATAACCTTGGTAGGATCTGATTCGATTCGAAATGTTTTGCACTTCCACTTGGTAGGATCTGATTCGATTTCGGTCCCACATCTCCAGATTTTTTCGGGACGCTATGGTTTCGAGTCGTTGAATCCCATTTTCACGTGACGGCCGATCACACAACTCGTATGTGCCGTTTATGGTAGGTACTTTGAATAGCCCCGCTATTTGATATCTGAAGAAAACGGAAAGCGGCATAAAACTGAAAACGAAGATCCCTCAATGCGTATTGGAATCTGGAAAAATGCTCCCACTTCTTAAAAATCGGAAAATGATCGGAATGTTGAAGTTGATATATTTACCACTAAATATTGAATATTAAACAGATTTAATTTTTAGATCACACCAGAGGACTTTTTAATACTTTTTTGTGTGAATTTTGCGCCGCTTTTCACTCGACGAGTACTAAGCAGGCGGGGCATTTCCAGCCCACCACCGACTGCCTAGTAGGGTCACCCGTCAGATGGAGGATGGGTTCGACGATTGGATCAAAAAAATCTGAAAACGTGAGATCCGGGAATTGAATCCGGACTCTCCAGGATGGAAGCGCAGTACCCTCCCACTACGGCCGAACATTTGACTACTAATATAAATTTACATATTTAACTGAACCTTTATTTTAACTGAATCTTTATTTAACCCTGAAAATTTAGTTATCAAAAATTTTGGTTAGCTATTTTATTATTAAACCATTATTCAATTTTGCAAATGCATGCTTTTTTTGTTATTATTTGCGCCTCTTTCCAATCAGTGACATTAAAAGGGGCGAATGCGTACGTTTTGTTCTGTGTTTCGGGGTAAAAGTCAAAACAGTTATTGTCTTAAATACATAATTAATATTTAAATTGTTAAAATTAAAAACATGACGATATTTAGAACAGGTTTATTATTCTAAAAACTACAAAAAATAACAAAGAATATATATTACCATTACTGCAATTCTATGCGCAATTTTTCACTAGAAAAATCTTTAATTATGCGTTGTAAATTTATTACAAGCATGATATTCAATAATAATTAACGCTAAACTGACTAGTACTGAATCCACGCTCGACCCTAGCTAATTTTTATAATTTGAATTTGGAATTTGTATATTAGCCATACACAAATTGAAGAATCTCCATTCCAAATCATTCGAATAAATATACTTTATTGTACTTAAAATTAACCGCGATAACTTATATTTGGTGGCGAATTAAAAAATTATATTGGCTGACGATTTCGTTAATTTAAAATAATACATTTGGAGACGTCACTATTGTCGGTAACGCCGATAAGCGCGCGTAACGATGGTTAGTTTAGTAGATGGAGGCGCTGCGCCGCTTCCCTATGGTGATGCGCTTCGCGGCGGCGCTGACCCGGATTATCGCCTTCCTCCAGCCCTGCCGATATACATATTTTCCAACACCTTTAACCCCGATAATACGAAATAAAGCAGTCCGGTTTTTACCGTTTGTTTTATTCGCAATTTATAAAAAATTGCTAATAAAACAAATGGCCTGAGTGCCCTATCTCCAGTTACCAACCATAAGAAAAATCCTAGTTTCGGTATATTGTTAATAACTTCGATAAAAATCTAAAAATTTTATTAAAAGAACGTTTCCCTTTACATCGCTTCTAATTCCAGTAATATTTATTCATTATATTACCAGTGATGCCAGAGAAGTGGAAACAGTTAAATAATATATTATTTTTATTTTATATAACACTTAAACTGCAAATTTAGCATCAGTTCTTCGGTTAAAACCCATACAGAAAAATATTTGAATGTATTTATTTTTCCGTATTTTCCCCGCTATTAAATTATTAGCTTTCTATGGAGATAGATTTTCAGGGGAATCCCAACTGTCAGCGGCCGGATGACCGAGTGGTAACATGTTGGGGTGCCAGGCAGGAGGATCCGGGTCCAGCATCTCCTGAAAAGTTTTTTCGGGATTCTGGGCGAGGTCCGCCATCCCCATTCTTCACCATCCAGCCGCTCCAACCCGTGTTGGAACTGGCCCCGCCCCTTAATAATCTCCCTGATTAGAAAGGGGCGTAAAAAAACAAAAAAATAAAATCTCATCTGTCAATTTTGCCTTCTTTTACAACGTTAAATCCAATGAAATAATCAATTTTTAATATGTATTTCATCCGCACCAGGTAGAACATGTCCTCCCTTACAGATGTTATCAAAATACACGTATATATAATATATTTGGGGAAGGTGGTAGTTCATCTGTGATTTTACTTCTTTCAAAGTTTTTAACAATTCCAGAATGCGTATCTAAACTGTTAACTCACCATAAATTAACTGTAAATATAAATATTTTAATTTATATTTATTTTTCTGATTTTAACGAGAACTTTCCTCAGATTCGAATGCATAAACCGTGTCTGTGAATTAAATGATAGCCTGAAGGTAAAGTAAACGGCTAACCCATGTCTACTTGTTCCGTTGGTTAGAGAGGAAAAGTATGATTCGAACGACATTGTACTTTATGTAATGAGGATAAATTGCCTTCAAACGAAATGAAAATGTCCTTTTCATAACCGATAAAATTTAAATTCTGATAAGATTTTGTCTTTTAAAGCCGAGTCCGCTTTAAGTAGGATCAAAAAATTTTGATGAAAATTAAAAATATGTACGAAAGGCTGGTGTCAAAGACACCAAGAAAGCTTCTTACCGGATGACTCACCTTTATCAAGGTTTGAGCCTCGTGATCCAAAAATTCTGTACCAGCGTAATAGTGTCATTGACCTCAAAATTTTGTATGCTTGTCCAACTCGTAATTTCTTCGTTTGTTTGACTAGACCTAAATCTTGTTCCGCCTAGAAATAAGTTAATTTTTTTCGGCGGTCGAAAATTTTTTATTCGAAAAGGAAAATGACAAATATATGTTTTCTTTTTTTTTAATTAAAGACATTTCCTTCATTCTAAAATATTTAGTAAGTTACGTTTCGTAGAAGAGAAAAATTACAAAGCGACACAATTTGCATTTTTAACCAGTTTATATGGAGATAGTTGTAACTTTCCACTCGAATACACGCCATGCTAAATGAGAATTCAGGGCCGGCTCAACATACGATCGAGCGGAGCGCCGCTCAGGGCGCTGATATTAGAGGGCTGCTAAAGGGCGCTGGCGAATTTTGTATTCTGTTTTTATTGTTATTGTAGTAAGACAATAATTTTTTACACATAATTTGAACGGTGAGCGGACTGGGAGACCGCTCAGTCCGCTCACCATCAAAACTGGCGACTTGAGAAGCCGGAACAAAGATTTTCGTTCAGAGCGTTAAAAGCTCTAGAGCCGGTATTGTGAGAATCGGTACCACCTTCGAACCTAACCCACTTAGTTTCTTTATACACGCGTATGTATGTCTAGAAATTGACTTAACCTATTAAAAATACATAATGAACTTACCATCGCCATATTCGGGAGGTAAATAGCGAATAAACACAGAGCGAGCGCTTCCCCAAGAAGGATTGTGCAGGTTGTTACACATTCCGGACAAAGTGCGATATCTGCTCAATTCGCATTTGACCGGTCGAAGAAAGGTCGGACACACATCTTTTACGGCTGTTTTACTGGTATCTATTCTAGGTAATCCGTGCACAATAACGTCGTACGATAATCCATACCTGGCAAAGAACAAAATTAGTTAATCTCCAGATAAAATCCGCGGGTCGACATCGACGTTAATTACCTGTGAGCTAAGAATTTTGTGGCTTCCAGTACGATTTCCGCCGACACGGCGATGTGTTCTGGTTCTGGCAACACCGACGATAATTCGAAGATCTCTCTCGATACATCTCCTATTAATTAATCAAATTTATATAATTTTATAACATACATCCCTCTTTAGGCGACCGTTATTTGGGTATATCGATGATGGTTACCTATAGTGTTTTTAGCTTTCCTAATGGCAATGTTAATGTCGTCGTAAGTAATACAGATTTCTCTGTAACTTCCTCTCGATATCCTCTTTAAACTGAAAAGATAATTTTTTTAATAAGACGTATAAAAAGTTAAACTAGCTATAGTTCTATGGCTTATTAATATGGCACCGTCTGGGTGTCTATCGAATCACCGTGGCTCGATAGATCCTTCCGCTATTTGGGTCCAAGATGGCTGCCCAAAATGGCGTTACGGCTAATTAATTCTGCATAAAATTAACAGCCAAAGCTGGAATCTTCCTCTCGGGATAATTACAAAATATTTTAAAATCGTAAATGGCCCATCTGTTCTCAACCCCAAAATACTGGAGTTTGGCCACGCTCGACTACCTCGATAAAGAAATTATTAAAAAAAAAAACGACCTAACTCTAAAATCTGTACATTAGAAAATTAATGACGGTGGAAGGAAGTTCCCCGTTTGGCCCCTTACCGACCTCGTTTCTCGACAAAAATTCGCTTTATTCGAGAAGTTACACCCCTGATGTCTTAATTTTTCTAAGGTTATGTCGAGCATTAAAAGTACATTATTCACTCACCTGGGTAGAAAATTTGCAAAGTATTGCAAAGCCGGTGGTTCGGGACTAGGGCGATACTTTCCAGAATTGATGATGAGGGCGCAATCGGACGAGTAATCTGGACTTAACGGAGATGGAAAATGAACTTGTTCACCCAATGTCAATATTACCGTCGTCAACAGCAAATATCTGAAAATGTTTAGAAACTAGTCAAAATATTTCCTGCACGATTATTATTATTATTATTATCTAAGATATTACGACCTAAATACTAGAGGTGATTAAGGAAATAAGACGATCGGCCTTCGATAGTAAGAATAGATAAGCATGACTTACGACATGACGATAATTAAGATTACGACTAGACATTAACGAATTTGGCTTCTGTATCGGCCAACATTAACTCGGAAAATGGCGTGAGTGTTGAAGGGGCTACTTTCTCTGTTGAATCGTCCTGTCCCATTTTTTGACAAAGTAGGAGGTTCACTGGGTCACTATTTGACCTTGCTAAAACGAGAAACTGCAGAGCAGAGAAAGGTTGACGTTCTGCACTCCCTTTTCCTGCTCGGAGAATTAAGAGTGGTCTTCGCCCCTTCTTATTTTTCGTCTTTAAATTTATTTTCACTTTTCCAACTGTCACTCGAAAACTTTTTAACTCGATTTCTCTTTAGGAAATAATAAAACTATATATTTTTCTTGTTTAGTGACATATAAAAAGTGAAATCGAGTGAATCTTTTACTTTCTATTTCCATCTTTATTTTCCAACCAAGGATATTTCGACGCCATCGATACAGATATAAAACACGCATCATGTCGGAGGTAGTCGGTGTGGACTTCTTACTGCTAAGAATACTTTTGAGAAATTTCCAGTTACCAAATAGACGACACCTCGATAGAGTGCCGAAGTTTGATCGAATTTTAAATATATATGGCGAGATTAGGCTAACCACCAGAATTAAGCGGAACTAATGTCCATACTGAGAGTAAAAATGTCGTCTACCGAGAGCGAGAAGACTTAAATACAGTATTTTAAATATGGACGAATGGCCAAGATTCTCGGCTTACTGGAAAATAATTGTTTTTATTAAAATAATTATTAAATGACAACTAGCGAGATAAGAACCTGGATGATTGTTTTGTTAGCATGAATATCTATTAGCGGACATGGAGAAAAGACGAAAGTTCTTCCAGTGTAGTCGGAGTGCCAGGCAAATGGCCGTTTATTTGGTGGCAGGGTAGAATATTTTGAATCTTCAAAGTGGAAGTCAAGGTTTATACCCTTGGCCATAACCACCAAACTATGTTAAGGTGTCACTAATAAGGAAAGTGGGTCAGATACACACTCTTCCTGCACACGTCGTTTGAAATTTAAATCATCCATTTAAAGGGAAAAAGTAAAAAATGATTTGCATTAAAACATGACACGCGGGTAAAGGGTGGTGGGGTGGAAACGGCCATCGGGTACATTAGAAAGAAAGAAAGGGATTGGTGGCCGTTCTCATCCGCAGTTATAATATTACACCCTTAAATTAATAAAATATAAAAAGCGGATTATTACTTTAAACTAGTTTAGTTTTCTAAAAAAAGTGGAAGAAATTTTTAATGGATTTTAATTGGTAGAAAGAAACGGCCGGCCCAAACCTTTTATAAAACACCAAAAGTTTTACCGGATTTTCGTAATTGTCGGAAACTAATTTCAAAAAATGTTTAATATTTTGAAACACGAAATGATGTTAATACACAAATTGAATGTTAAATATGTCGACTTTTCCCCATGTTCTAGAAAACGCCTATATCACTAAAGGGTAAAGATGCGAGATGCCTTTTCTCAGTTATATATATAATTCTATTTTTGAAAATCTTACAATGTTTGGTGGATATTTTTATCGAAGAAGAATCCACGCCAGCAGGACGATGGATATTTTTTCCGCCATTTTTGTTAAAAGGTCACGGTCCTTTCGGCGGGAAATGCTCCACTTTTTAACGAAATACTAGTCATGACCTCGATTTTAACGTTCAAGATTTTCTAACCTATTTGAATCGCGTTAAAAAAGAGAATGTAGCCCGAGGAAACAGAACGAATTTTACCCGATTATCATTCTTTCTCTAGCTAATAGGCGAAAAGTTCGACTTTTCTTTTCTACCACCACCAGTGGGACCCGTTTAAGTTGATACCCACCAGTTACCTAAGTAAAAACATGGCCGTCTGAAGAGTACCGACCCGAGGACTTAGTTCCACTCGATCGAGTAGTCGCTAACCAGAAAGGTAAAGGTGTATAAAGTACGGTATGAAGGAGTGAGGTTACATGTGTATCTACCGAATAACGGTTAATCGGCGCTATTTTGACGGATGATAGGAGTTTGGCGAATCTCTTAAAAAAGTTACCAATGTCAATACAGTGCGTTAACCCATTTTCGTCGACTGTTAAAAAAAAACACCAGCACGATCCACCAGAATAAACAATGAAACAAAGAATTAATTCCATTAGGTATTAAAATCATTTTCTTTTTATCTATTGTTATTTTTAATACTCGAACAATAAACTGGTATCGATAATGGTTCGCTCGACTTTTTAAATTAAGTTATCTATTATTATTCATAGTTTAATTTTATCAGGGGAACGGTTAATTAAAAGCATCCAAAAATTCCGTGGAAATCTTTAAAAATGCGATAGATGCTTAGCAAAATTCAAAAATTTTCATATTTCCAGACAGTACTGCCATCTTTTCTTAAAAAACGGTTTACGGTTTGTATCGGGAACAAAGTTTAATTGTTGGTGGATAAGATGGGCGGAGGATTCATCCATTCTTGGATAAATAACTGTTATTTGGCTAAATTTGGTTTAAGAACATTTCTAACTAGGTCGACATTGTGAAAATAATAGAACTCATCCGGCATCTATAGGTTTTCCGCCAATATTTCGATTGAAAAATAATGGCTTATTAAGATGGCCGGTTACGCTAGATTACAAAATGTAGGTATTTTTTACCTCGACCTTATTTGCGGGTGGAAAAAGTCGGCATTTCGGTAAAGGTACAGTAAGTATGTCGAAGGATTTATGCTGGTAACATTCGACAATCGATATCTTGGAAGTTTTGGTTGGTGGCATCGAAACTCGGCTGATACAGGAGACGAATAAATTCGGATCGATGCTGATTAACTGCTGGGTGGAACATCGTAGGCCAGTGACAGAGAACTGGTTCCGATATACCGCCTTTCCAACTGGCAGCTGCCTAACGCTAGTTTAACTGACCTAATACGCATTTATCTTAAAATGATTCATAAATAATTAATATGGGAGAAACGTCCTTAAAACTCACTTTTATCCAAATAAATTTCTCCAACGATTATCGTCCAATCTATTTATCGGATGGTTAAATCCGTTAATAACTCGACAGTTAGTTAATCTAAAATATTCGATTAAATCCATGTTTTGGTTGTTGTAAAAGTAATTTATCCGTAGCTATGGAGGAATATTTTGTAGGAAATTTACGCATTAAGGAGGCCAATTTTGGCCAGCTATCACGCTAAAAAGATGTTTCGAAGTCAGTGGAAAAAAATTAAAGCGCTTAGTAAATTACTAACGGTAGACTGGAGTTATTAACCTCTAAATATCCACCAATGCTAAGTTTTTGAGAAAAATAACTTATGGAGAAACTGTTTACTCCGGTGTGGCCAGCTGGAACGGATTTCCAACCGTAATTATTATAATAATACAAGTTCTACTTATGGGGGAAGTTTGCTGTTTAAAATGTTCTTTTATTAATTCAGAATTGTTTGGCCGGATAATAGATACCGTAGACGTCACCAAATTTTTAATTTTATTCGTTCCAGTCGACATTTTTTTATAAAATTGTATAAATCACACAATTTTATGAAAAGGCCAACCGGAATGAAGTGTTTGGAAGACAGCCCTCCCAGAAGAATCGGGGTAGAATATTAAGCGGATGTCTAAAATTCGACTTAGTTCTGGAGGTAATCACTGATGTACCAAATCAATTTTTTGGGTGAAGAAGTCGATAAAGAAAAACCAGGTATAAATAAAAACCAGTCGATAAAGAATACCTCTTTCCAGGTATTCTGGAAAGAGGTGTGACCCAAAACCTTGGGAAATCGTTTAATCGCGGCTAAAAAAAAAGTCATTAAGAAATACTAAGACGATATATTTTCCTAAACCGGAGAAGTTGGGCAAATGGGATAGGAATATTAATTGCCGTTTAACCCATCAGGCCTATTGTGTAGTAAAAGTTTAACCTAAATATCTCCGGTTTGATTCGGTGTAGTCGAGATTGATGGATTATACGTCGGTAACATCGAGCCGGCATTTGGCATTTTGACCCACAAAATCGATAATAACTTATAAACTTAATTAACTTCTACAGGCCAGTTAATTCGTTTCTGTAAATGCGGTGGGATGGATCCACCTGAGGATTGAAAGCCTGCGGCCATATTGGTGGGCCTCCGATAAGTTAACGTTAGCCGATTTACGACGGAAGCCAATAGCTAACGCGCATAAAATAACAAAAGCATAAAAGTATTTATAACGTCCGTTATCTGGCTGCTTATCTAAGTTTCGTTTAATTTTAGCGGAATTACCACTCGGACTCGAACAACCAGTGTTTATAATTTTAAACGTCCGTTTTCGGTACGTTTACGCTCCACCGACGACGGATATTCAACCAAACCTTGAAGAGTTCGAGTAAAAATAACGCTCTTCTTTTCTTACACCGGTTTCGATTACCACCGAAATACGCGAGAAACGGATTATCTACTCTTTTGTTATTTCGAGTTGAAAACTCGAAAATAGAATCTCCGTCAGCCAGCCATCGAAAAAAGTGGGCCAACGTATGGCGTGAAAACAATGGGCGAATTGAATGTCGTATAAGAAAGTTGTAAAAACGTCTCCAAGCGAGTCGCATCTGATGACACACATGGTCGTTTATCCATCTAAGAACTCCGGGATGGAAAAGTGAAGTCGTTTCTTTACGCTTCCAATGTTAACGAAGCGTACCGACGATTGTGTCGACAATCCACACAATCGTCTCATTATTTAAATAAATAATTGCCGCCTAATTCGTCATTTTCTCTTTTTGTACGACCGCTCTGTACAATAGACCCAAAGAATTCTTTTAATAATACTTTATGCGTTTAAAATGGCTTAATAAAAACTGGCGTTTATATTTATAGGAGCCTCTTTATTCCTTTAGAAAGTCAGCACGCGTCGATCGATATCCAAGGGTGGCCCGGAGTTCGTTAACATTTAATCGGCTATCTATGCTAATTATCCTAGAAAAAATGAAATATCGGTAAATATTATGTTAATTGGCAGGGCCGCGTACTTAAATAACCTATAAAACGTTAACGGCTGATGCCTAACTTACCCTCCAGAGCGTTAACGTTTGGGTCGATAGAGTGATAAAAAAATCGTCCAACAGGCCAATCCTATGATTTTTTTATTAAACCCGATTCATGCCGTACCAAAAAAATCACTTTAACCGCGCATCTCCATGGTAATCGATAAGCGAATGGAATCGTTAACGCTTTAGAAGTAAAAAAATAAGGCCAGCCTAGAATGGGGAAAAAAATTAACGCGATACTTTACGACGAGAAGCTAGGCCGAGTGCCAATGGCCATAAACAATCGCGTAGAGTATCGCGCTAACACGTCGCGTGTCAGGAAAAATTAATGGAGATAAATATCGCTACAACAAATAACCGGCCGAGCGTCCTGTCCACACATCTATTCCTTTCGATTATACCACAAAAATATCGAAGAGGTGGTGGCCAAATGTGGAAAGACGGCACGGTTTCGGACACAATTCGGCCTGTCTAATCAAAAAATTAAGTAAAGAACGGGTAAGGCGGGAAAAAATATAGCGTGTTAGAGGAGGAATGGCTCTACTTTTGTTAGCATATACACAGCCGATAAATTAAGGAAACGCCCGAAGAGCCGGGTCAAAACCAGGTAACAGTTTTCGATGAATTTAAAACGACCTAATTACTCGACTAGATAACTTCGACTCCATCGGAACAGGTGTCACCCAGCTTTCTTTATTTACGTAACGTCCCCATGACATCACTATCGTTTACGCAACTCCGGCAAGGTTACCCAGCGATACAATTATCTAATTCTATACAGATTTCGGGTGTGTGTTTTAAAAACGGATTTCTTCTCCGCGCCCGACGTTTCCAGTATGTAGATCGGCCCACCAGGATACCGATCAGAAACCCAAAATGGTCCCACCACACCGGTGTTAAAAATATGGAATTTTAATCACCCAGTGGATGACGATCCCTTTTCCATTGGGTGGAGGCCAGAAAAAGTCGATAGAACATACCGCCTTGGTCGGAGTGGAAGAAAATGACCAGATTCGACTAGTCAGATCCCAGTTTAATATAGATGTAGGTAATTTACCGTCAGCGCGTGAAAAGTATATTAATTAATATCCTTTGAGGTTGGAAAGCGCTAAATGTACATAAAATAGCTGTTAGGCTATTACCCTATATAAGGTTCGTTACACTATTTATTCCATCCAGTAATACGGTTTGTTATTAATAAAAACGCCACCGTCAGAATTTACTACGTGGATTACCACTCGGATGGCCGTCTCCCTCTCGCCCCCCATCGCTTTATCGGAGTGGACCACCTGGAAAATAATGGTGTGGTCCACCTCACGCCTGTTTTCTTACGGCCCATTCGTATTTTCGCCAAGGACGACGCACGACATTGTACCGCTTCCCACCTATTTTCAACCCTAGCAATTTTCCATTTTAAATTCGTCGACTGCTCCTATCGCCTCCCGTGTCGATGGAATTTAATACTTTCCCATATCCCGGCCAAACTCGTTTTAACCGGGGCAACCGGAATAACCCCACCACCACCACCACGCAAAGAACGTGGAGATACCTGACGAAAAAAACTCTAATTAATCGTTTAGTTATCGTCTTTTTTTGGTATTTCCCAAGAAAGGAATCCGTTATTCCGGGATGCACGCGTTTCGGTCACGCTTTATAGCGTTTTAACGACCAACCCGGGCCGTTATACCGCGGTGAAAGTGCGGAAAAGAGTTGGGGGCGAAGGAAAGGTAGGCCCTTAACCGGAGTTTAGAGATGGGATCCGGGGCCTCCGTCGTCGTTCCTTGGCAGCGTATGTAGGACAAGTGGGATAGATGGCAGACGGCGCCGAGTCAACGTCCTCGTCCACCGACAGAAACTCGATCGAAGGCGTAACGTTATTTGAATATCGACACTGGTTTTTTTAACGCCGACCGCTAAGCGACTTCGCGATTTTAGGCCAGAGACGACTGACCGAAAATCTTCGCGCCCGCTTATAAACAGCCCATACCGACTTCAATTAGACATTAAATTAAATTCGGGTTATTAGGTTACCCTTTTCGAAACGTCGATTCCCTACTAGGTAAAGACTCCTACCAAATAAATAAATAAATAAAACTCACCTTAACATACTGACTTAGTCCCTCGCTAATGGATCAGGACCCGAGTCCGCAATTTCCAACGCGATGTTAACATAAGACGAGAGAATTAGTGCAATTCCTTGGGACGAGAATGATAAAGTGTGGTAGGTAACGGTGGTGCGATTATGTTTTCCAGCGGCGGTTGTCTTATCCCATATTTATACAGTCGCTTTTCTCTATAGCGCCGTGTGGCCCCGGGCAACTGGATTAGTCCCACCCCTGGTCTGCCAACCGGGACCTCATTCCGTCGACTGCTACTACGTCACACCATCACATTCTCTATCCTATATTTAGTGGAAGGGGAAATCTCTACTTGGATGAAATTTTACCCAGCGCCGGCGCTGTTTATTAAACCGCCCGCGCTTTAATTAACGGGCCAGTTAGCCATAGAAAATTCTAAATGGGGAAAACCGCGGTTTCCACCACTATTCCGTCGCACCAGTTTACCCCGAGTTAACTCTTTACCTGTGGGGCCCATAAATTAGAGCCAAAAATTCGCTAGAAAACCGCTATCGAACAAAAGAAATTTCTTAAAATTACCAATAAAAAACCATCCTACGGTTGGATCACAATTTGCCATATTTAAATTACCAAATCCGCCTTTAAGATTAATTTGAAATATTCTATCGACGTCCGGTTGGATGGTCATTTACTTCCGGTTTCCAGCTCTACCCAGCCTATTAAAAAATTATAATGGAGAAAAGCGGATATCTCCGCCATCTTTACCACCGTCGCGCCAGACTCGTATGGGATGGCAATGACACCGATATTGTAGATGTCGGTGCTGGCTTCCGTGACCATTTCTATGGAGATGGTGACGGGTGGACGAACATCCTAACCATTCTTAAAAGGTTAAATAAATCTTATTTTTTCGACCGGGCGTAATTCGGTGGCGCCAGCGCCTCCGCGACGGTGGTAAAGATGGCGGAGATATCCGCTTTTCTCCATTATAATTTTTTAATAGAGCTGGAAACCGGAAGTAAATGACCATCCAACCGGACGTCGATAGGATATTTCAAACTAATCTTAAAGGCGGATTTGGTAATTTAAATATGGCAAATTGTGATCCAACCGTAGGACGGTTTTTTATTGGTAATTTTCTTTTGTTCGATAGCGGTTTCTAGCCAATTTTTGGCTCTAATTTATGTCATCGGTACTTTCTTACCTCATCGCTAAAATAATAAAATTAGGTTCCCGATAAAAAATGATTAATGCGTTTTATTATTAATTCTCCTGTGTCGCGGATGGTTGATTCCGTAAAATTACCGATTTCTTTTATCCGGTTAACGCGTGCGTTTTTTATGTTATCGAAAACTAAAGTTGATTTTATCTTTTTAAATTTATCGGTAGAAGATCTGATTTTCTAGCGTTTAATAATAAAATTCCGACCCAAACTGGCTTTTATCCCCACCACTCCAACTAATTAAATTCCTATAATTCGATCGATTAATTTACCGATAACGAATATGTTAATGGATTGTAAATTCTTTAAAAATTTTATTTTTCTTTCCGACTTGGAACTTTTTTCGTCTACGTTATACCGACATTTGCAGATTAAGCCATGTTAAACATACGACAAAGATATCCGTCTAATCCTAGTAGGACTTAGAAAATATATGATTAAACTCGGTGTAAATTTCTGAATCTTTTATCGGAGAGATTACTCCTCAAAAATAAATATTGAAATATAATTTTCGGGTAAATTTTACGGGAAAAATCTTCCCTAACCAACCATTTTCTGTTTTTATGCCACAGATGGCCATTACTTATAATTAACATTTGGATACCGCACTATCCCGTGTCTTTCTTTAAACATGGTGATATTTCTATCGTCATTTTTAAAATGCCATACTTCGAATATTAGTATTTTTAGCGCATTTTATGGGTATAGAGTCTTACTTTAACACATTTTGCCCGCCGTAACGGCCGATATCCGATTATCCGGGTAGCGGATAGCCGGGATTAATTGTCTATCCGGAAGTAACGTTTAAATATCGATATTTTATCTGAGATGCGAAAGATTTTTAAACGTGATTTCTTTATTGTATCTTAGATAATGGGCCACCAAAATTAGAATCGAACGAAGACGATCTCCATAATTTCTGGCTGTAAATAAATTTCTGTTTCCTTTTCCCACAAATAAGAGAATATTTTAATATATATAGGTAATTTATCTATTTTTTATAAGTAATGCGTATGGCCGATAATTCCGAATCTTTGAATAATTGGCGGATTATGTGAACGAATAAATTTCCCTCTTAGCCGGTTAATCGGGATTTTACTATAGTATATCCAAAACGGCAACTTGTACTTTAAAAATGATGACTAAATTTGTTTTTTTTTTCTTTTTTGATACAGGAATAATAAATATATTAATAGGGTAAATCCGGGAGTGATGGCGCACCTTTTTTGTTTACTGATATAATTATTAATATTCATAATCAAAAACTTTTATCATTCAAAATAGCTTACATGCAACCATATGCAAAAAGTAATTTCAAAAATTAGTTAATCAAAATGAAAAAATGTAACAAAATAAACAATTTTTAAAAAGTTGGAAAAAAACCATCTCACCCAACATAGCTGGGTGAAACGGTTTTCTCCAACTGTTTTCATTTTGCTTAACTAATTTTTGACATTATTTTTTTGCATATGGTTTCATGTAAGTTATTTTGAATGATAAAAGTTTTTGATTATGATTATTAATAATTTTATCAGCAAACAAAAAAGAACAAAATAGGTGCGCCATCTCTCCTGGTTTTACTCTAATTTGGATTTTTAATTATCTTAGATAAAGCACATCAGTGTCTGCTCTGTTCAAACAGATGAATGGCAGTTATTGTATGCCATAATCATCATCACAATATCATCTTGGCTCCAGAATGTGAATATACTTAGCTGCGCCGTCTCTCCCGCCGCACCATCTCTCCCGGATTTACCCTATATTATTTATTTCCCAGTATCGAAAATTAAAAAATTTTTTAAATAGTCATCTAGTAAAGTACCAGCGAATTGTTTTTTTATATCGAAACCAGTTTCTTTATTTTAATTATTTACCTTAATTAATAATTCCGAGTACAATCTTAATAAAAATGCAAGATCGCATTTTTTTGTAGATGGGTATAATAATTAACTGATTAATAAAATGCGTAAAATGATAAATTATATTTATTTCCATTGGAAGTGGCTGGTCCAGGCCAAATGAAAATCTTTTTCTGCTCAGCATCCGTTTCGAAATCTTGGTGGAAAACCGGATGAATAAACTTTATGCCACTTCCTACTCGGGATTTTTCTTCGAAATTTCCGCTTTATCAACTGCCCCGTCTGCGAGCGACGCGACGCTCTACCATGCGATACTACCAGCGACATAAATCGATAGACATAACCTCGACGCGTCCCACGTGTATACCGTAGCGCCGCGTAGCGTGGCCCGCTCGCAGTAGCTGAAATACAAATTAGTTCGTTTCCTGAAGCGACAGAGACAAATTATCATGGCTACCCAGTTCGATTCAGAGTTTCTAATCAGCGAAATTTATATTAAAAAAAAAAATCTGTATTATGGAAAATGAGAGATAAAAATGACCGTAATCGGCATTTAGTAGATAAATAATGGGACGATATTTCATTATAGACACTACAGAAGCGCTTCTGGTGAGACAGACTGTCGCTCATAGCGTAGCATCGCATTTGTAGTATCGCGTGATACAGCGTCGCGTCGCTTGTACGTGGGACACGACCTAAAAGATAATCCGTCATACCAAAGCACTATATGTAGTATTAACTCATTAAATAATCCGTTATATCGAAGTGAAATACATAAATATTTTAAACTTCTGATGTACATAATTAAATATATACTTTGTATCCAAGTAGCGTACGTAACTCGGCATAATCCATTTTATTTCTGTGGCATTAAGTAGTTTATTACATTTTATCTTCTGGCTGGTTTTGTTCTTGGCTTAATATTGTTTAAACTATAGTTAGATAATACTATGGACTCTCGATTTTACGAACTCGTATGGATCCTCAAAAACGTTGGTAAGATCGAAAGTTCGTAAATGGGAGCGGCATTAATTAACATTAGGGACTTTTTGGGACAAACTAAATAGATGGTAAAAACGCGAGTCCACTGTAGCCAAAATAAACAAATTTTGAATGCTAGAAAGGAATTTTGGCCTAGAAGATATACTTTTTTAATGAGTATTATTTAATTTTTCCAAAATCCGTAATGTGGAAACCGGCTTTATTATATTTAATCTTTAAAATAAGAAATGCGCGTGTTATTTTGGCTGTTGGTGTGGTAAACAGCGCTTAAGATTTCGGGCACGCAATAAGATTACTCGGTATCATTATTATTTTTATAGAATACAAATATAATAATTGGATTTTCCTTTTCGTCGCTAACCTGGCCTATTTTATCTAGGCTATCGATAATATTAATCGACTGATATACGGTTCAAAATAGATGGCTGCCGGGACAGTTTCCACTTTTATTAAATCCGATCGGATGATTTAATCCGAGTACAGTACGAAGAAATTGGGATATGCGTTAAAATTTAGATGCCACTACTTGGGTCCACGCTATCGGTTTGTTTTCTCCAGTAGCCACATTTTTTAACCAGTATCCGAATTTCTTAGTACTGTACTTGGCTTATCTTCTGACCTATTAGATGTTTTTGATGGAATATCGTTTATTTTTTACACCAATACCGGTTTTCCGAAAGTGACATTCTAATCACCATATATTAATACATCATTAAATGCTCTTCTTTATTTTTAATCAGATGAATCAAAATTTTCGGACAATAGTAAAATAATAAACATATATATATCGAACTAGTGGAAATCGATCGAGCCACGCGATCTATACAAAAGTTACCACATAAACATCTCCCACTTCCATTATTTTGACCCTATTGGGCTGCAGTTTTCGGAAACTAAATAGCGTAACATTTACGCTAGACTTTTTGGAAATCGGTCGAATAGTGTCATTGATAGAGATCCGGTCAGAGAAGAAAATCATTCTCTTCTACACCTTTTAATTTTCGCCCGATGAGGCCAAAATTTTAGGAAGATTTTAATGAATGTAGGATACGCCTACATCCCATATTGAAAAGAGGTTAAACCACGCGATAGAGCCCACAATTTTCGACCGATGGTGTCGAAAATTTCGAGAGAACTGGAGTAATTCAAGAAATACCTATATCCCAAATTTCATGGATATCAATCGAACGAGGTGACCGGCAGAAAAATGAAAGACCTTTTTTTGCCATTTTTGAAGCACTCTAGTTATTTTATTAATGGCATCTGAAGCATATAGGATGTCCCGTCGAATACTTTTCTCCAAGTTATCAGATTAATAATATTTAATTTAGAAGCAAAATGGCGGCCCATCGAATCTACCACGAGAATCAGTCAGTCACCACAATACTGGGTTTAGTCACCGCCTGGATAATCTGTTAAGTGAATCTTAGCGCGTTAACTTCCTAAGGTAGCGGTGGTCGACCTTTGTAACAGCGCGTGCCAAAATTGGCTAAATTTCTGTATACGCTCTCCCCGACTCGCCAATCGGAATGTTAATTTAATTAACTCAGAGTTTGGCCTACCAAAATTTCTTACGGCATACCGTACACGAGCCATCCTCGTTTAAAGGTAGGTGACGTATACCACTAAACGTTGGGTATTTTTTGCACTCGACTGGCGCTACCGGTACCGGTCACGGGTTAACAGTTACAACTTCATTAATAAATTGTAACAATTGTCTTTTCGTCAGCTTCCCGGAAGATGGAATCATTACGCCCTCTACAGTTTGATAGGTGCCACGCGTCCGGTAATTTTAATCATCATTATAATGGCGGATATCAGATTCTTTTATTCTTGGCCAACACATATTTCTTGGTCTTTTTATAATTGGTATTTTACCGATTTATAGAAGGAATGGTGGGCATTTTCGAAAGATAAAGGAGTGTGAACTGGCTAATTTTATCACTGACTAATCTGGCAAACAGTCGAGTTAATCGGCCAGATAAAGGCGCAAAGTTTTCAGCACAAAAATGTATTGTTGTGTTTCGATTCCTGGATTATAATTTTTGTTTGTTTTTTATTTATGACGATGAAACGATCCTTTATTATTAACGGGATGTAATTACTATTAAAAAATTCGGCCAATTAAAAACGGTTTTTTTAATCGACGAGGAAATAGAACGGAGGAAAGATAATATTCAAATTTTAATCGAGAAAATATTGGATACGTTCGAAATGTTTATTAAAATTTTGGTCAGAATTTTCCTCTTTGTTTTTGTTTTTATACAGTTACCAAAAATGCATTTTTAATCAGATATACTCCTAAAAAAAGTTTAAAAATTGTCGTACAGTTTAGCAGATTAAACGGTTAAATGTCAACGTCTTAGTCGGCGCATAATTTTCGCCTTATCGACTTTCGGCGATAAGAAGATATCGAAAATCCAAATAAACGCCAATCCCACCTAGCGAAAGGTTAGAATTGCCGGTATACCGCGGTTCTACTCTAAAAATTCCGATTTATTTAAACGCGGATGAAAATTACTCGATTTTTTTTTATTTTAATCGACGTAGAGCGGATTATCTCTGATCGCGCTTTAAATAAATTATTAAAATTTATAATGCGGATGGAAATCGATGGCCGATATCCATCGTTGTCACCCGGTTGAGGAACATTTACGTCACTAGTATTAACATGCCGATGAAAAACGCGGATAAGTTTTTTCTGATCGGAATAAAAAAACAATAAGAGTTCAAATTTCGTAGTTAAATATATATATATATATATAAATACGGCCGATAACGTTAGATACAGTTTAGTTCCTCTTAGCCATTTACCCCGGCACGATTCTTAAAAAAATAACTAAGGTATAATAAAATTTAATATTAGTAGATTAAATGGTGACCTAGAGACAATCGATCTTTAGAAATGAGGGAAAAAAGCTATAAACAAATCACTAATTTAAGAATTTTGTACGGATTAACGCTAGTTTTAAGACAGAAAGCGAATAAATATCGATATCGTTTACTCGTTTTTTACGTTTATTGGGCTTATTGAATTTTGCCGGATTCTTCGTCTTTGGCCGGATTCCGGTAATAGGCTTACTACCGTCCAGATTCGGAAATAGTATTATTTTATTTGACCTTTAATTCCACGTCTTTTCCGGGATTTTATTCCACCTTAGGTACAATTGTCGCCTTACCGAAGCACGGCGAAAGTGATACACATCGAATGGGGGGCCGAAACACGCAAAAAAATACCTAGGTAACCAAGGGTCAAAGGTCAAACGTTTACGAGATACAGAGGCATCTAGGCGGCATAGGTAGTGGAGCGCGGGAACGGGACGCGTCGCGTGGCAGATCGCAGCGACGCCAGGAACAACGCCAAACCACATGCGCCATTCGCAATAAACGGAACTTTGCGAGTCTATATCTCGTAAACGTTTGATCTTTAACCCTTGGTTCACTAGGGATTTTTTGCGTGTTTCGGCCGCCCTTTCGTTGTGTACCACTTTCGCCGTGCTTCGGTAAGGCGACAATTGTACCCCACCTTAGTCACTCGGCTTTAAATCATCAAAACTTTCGTGGAAGTACGGTCAAAAGAATGGATTAAATATAATTAAATTTTACTAGTTGGTACATTTTTATTACGTAAAATTGCGTAATTTTTATTAATAACGTTACGGTATATATACGTGATGTAAAGACGCTACGTGGATTCCCGTAGGTGGAATTTTCCACTTCCTTATAATGTGTGTAGCGAGATGGTCATGTCATTTCCATTAATTCTACTCCGCTATTAATAGCGTGGATGGACGACCTAAAGAAGACAGTATGTAGGAAAACATAGATGTTTACAGACCGCGATAAAAGTTATCCGTGTTTTCCGTTAACTGGTTAGCTCCTAAGATTTAAGAGAAGAATCTCTAACAATTTTAAATTATTAGATGCTCGGAGGTAAGGTTTCCACAGACCTTCAGAAAAAAAAAAAAAAAAAAAAAAAAAAAAAAAAAAAAAAAAAAAAAAAAAAAAAAAAAAAAAAAAAAAAAAAAAACAAAGATTTTCGCATGTAAACGCCATTACGCGGACGGATGGTTATACCGATAATGCATATAATAATAATAATAATAAATATGCAGTTTTTTATATATTAGATATACAGTCAAACCTCGATTCACTAACCCCTCGGATCACGTATAGTTCAGTTTACGAAATTTATCGAACAAAAAGTGTCTCGGATGACGTGTTGTGTCTCAAGTTACAAATACGCGAGCCGTCAACATGAATATTTTCAATAATAATGCCATGTGTCACTTTAGACACATTTTAAAAGGTAGGAAAAGCAAATCACACCGGACAACTTTTTAGTGAGACAGAGGCCCGGCGTGTCTGAAGCAGAATGGAGTGGTGTCAAGAGACAGAAAAAAGAAAATGAATCCCCAAACAATAACATTTCACTTCCTCACTACTTTCCACTTAGCGGTCAATTCTCCTCCATACAGGTACTACAAAACTAAATTTATTTTTCGTTTATATTTGATCCGTTTAGTGTGGTGTTTATCTTTTTAAATCCCCAAACAATAACATTTCACATCCTCACTACTTTCCACTTAGCGGTCAATTCTCCTCCATACAGGTACGACAAAACTAAATTTATTTTTCGTTTATATTTGATCCGTTTAGTGTGGTGTTTATCTTTTTTGTGATAGATTTAATGGTTTCCATTAATTTTGTGTCGAAAACTTGCGCACAAAGTACTGTGATAAAAGTTTGAATAAGCAATCGTCTGGGCCCAAGAACGGATTAATCCATTTTACATTAATTTCTATGGGGAAAATATTTTCGATTTACGAACATTTCGGTTTAGAAACGACCTTCAGGAACGAATTAAGTTCGAGAACCAAGGTTTGACTCTACTATGCTTTCTACGTATTAGTAATGCTGCATTTTCAAATGTATTAGATACCTGTATTTTTTATGTGTTAGCTATACTGTATTTTTATGCATTTGTATTCTGCAAACATTGGTAGGAGATAGCGAAGGCTGCTCTTTTTTGGTTTTTCTTTTACGAATTATCGAGCCAATCGATATAAATTAGCCTATTAATTGGCTGGATATCGGTCGGTACGAACTGGATCCAACTTATGGTTACTTTGGATATCTTCCGGTACACCGTTTTATGGTAACTGACGTTTACGCGCACTAAAGCCTTTCCTAACCGCCTAACTCGATGGTGGACACCCGACACGGTGCGTACGTTAAGCGGTTCTATCCAGCCAGGCCCTCTCCTGGTGGAGAAACAGCCATCCAATTCTAAAGTATAGTTAGAATAGGCTGCACCAAATATCGATTAACTTAATCGATATCGTACTAACATGTAAAAGTGTACGTTTGCGTATAACGTTGCCAATTGGAAAAACTTTAAAAATCTTCAGTAGAATACGGTAAGCGTCAGTTTAAAAGGCTTAGCGGTCAAGTACTTTATACCAGCGCTTTTCGTAAATTTTATAGTTCCGTACGCGTGGTTGAATTTGATTTCCAAAGTACACTTTGGACATCCAGACTTCTGGTCCCTTTTACTCAAAATATAGTCGGCCATTACCATCTGTATTATTTACTCCGATATATTATTAATATAAAATATTAGAAGAAACTTATGACGGCAGCCGGTAACAGCTCATACCAGCCGTAATTACGTTTTTTCAGGACGATTCGACGCGTAGGTGGCCGTTACCAGAGCGCTTTGTATAATTTCGTAGAAGGCGCCGGCTCTATCTTCTAATTATCGGACAACTAATCGTAGTGCACCGTTATAAGTGGTTGAGTGATAAAAATGCCCATTGTTTAACTGGATAAAAATCTGGCAACAGACCGATTCGTATTCGTATGTTGGTTACATTATAGAACGGTAACCATTGTATGGCGACCGCTTTCTGGGGAATCCATGGTTCTCCGTCAGGCCGGCCGCCATTTTTCGTAATTATCCTCGAGTAAAAGGAGGCGATTGGCATTTATCTACTCAGCCCGCCAATATTTTAGAATGACGGGCGGTTACATAACTTTCTCCGTTTTTATAAACTATTGGTGGCTAAACTTTGGCTATTTTAATTCGACCATCTGCCGTCCGAGTTTAATACTCGATAAGCGAAGGATAGCGTCTTATACGAGCAAAAATATATGGAGTCCGATGGCTAATAAAATGGCGTGTAACGAAATGTGTTTCCTATAAAATATAAAAAACGAAAGATAAATGGAACGTACGATAAGAGTGACCGGAGAAGATACAATAGTTAAAGAGGCTGGTAAACCTTTGCCACCGTATTTTAACTTCTTCGGTACAGTTAACAGGTGGGGAAGGAAATTAGAACGACTATTCTTCTAAAGTCGACCAGAAAACATTTTAAAGAACAACGGATCTACTGTTATAAATACGAGTAGTCGATTATAAAAGGAAATCGAGTCTAACTTAATGGGGTCGAGTAAATAGGTTAGAGCCACACCGTGTGGCATCTCCGGTCTACCGACCGCACCCAGTCTGTAGCATTTGCCCGCGCCATAATTCATCCTATTCGATTTCTAGTAAAATCCTTTCCATATGATCCGCCACCTCTCCGTGGCGGATCGTATGGCCTCTAGGTGGATGTGAATACATACCACTTACCGCTACTCCGGCTTTTTAAAATTCTTAATATAAACTAGTTAAACTGAAGGAGTGTTATGTTACCCGAAAACTAAATATGAGGATGATTAAAAAGAATTTTCTGGATTTTTTTCCCGATATATTTTAAAAGAAATTATTGAACTTAGCTCCCCGCTTGGCCTCATCTAGGTTGCGACGTGTCGAATGGTGCAGATATCTTCGTCTGTCAGGAAAAATCGGGCGAAAATTAAAATTCTCTAAAGAAAAACGGAATTTTTAACCGTTGCTTTAATATACGAAATTTATAAAACGAGAAAAAATATGACGTCATCGAAGAGTTGAATATATTTTCGCTATTTAATTATGTATTGATTGGGTTTCGAAGATATCTTACAGTTTCGAGTAGTCGAATAGTGATAAATTTTAGAATTTGTTTTCCCCGATATATCGACTTTACCAAAATCTGCCATTAAACGACGATCAATCCGTTCGATAAGGCACAGCTTTACCAACCTGCCATCTTTAACACTAAATCTTTATAGCTTCTTTTGGCCTTTAAAATATTTTTCTCCATCCTACTTCTCTCGTCGTCTTTCTTCGAAAATTAATCTATAAAACATTTAATTTTCTCCTCGTACTATTCGTTTATACACAGAAATTATGTTTTCTATGGCTATAATTGTGCTAACAAACATCCGAATGGTGTTTACTATCTAATGTCTAGTTCTACCCCGAAAACTGGTCCGACCTTCGTACTATTCGTTTATACACAGAAATTATGTTTTCTATGGCCATAATTGTGTTAAGTAAACATCCGAATGGTGTTTACTATCTAATGTCTAGTTCTACCCCGAAAACTGGTCCGACTCATCGCTAATCGATAAATTACCACGCGGCCGAAACATTTTGGTGGATTCTCGGCTGTAAGCGGGGGATAACTCGATATAGCGCCGATTCGGTTAGCCCCGCTTACGGCGACGCATTGGAGATATAAAGATGGAATAAAATGCGCGTGCTGGATCGGCCATCGACCGGATTAGGCCCTCAACCGCACGAATGAAGACCGAATAGGTGGTCAAAGCGTGGTAGGTAGAAGTTAATTCTTCGTTTTATGTCCATAGTAAAAAGCGGATTGTTCTTTAAACTGGAGTTTCTTTCTTTACGTCATTAATAATATAATTTCGTAAGAAAAGTGCTACGATTTATTCGATAAAAAAAAAGAATAACATTTTTCATATTTTGATTTATGTGGTCGAAAATGTTTTAGAATGAATTCGCTGTCGGCCATTTATTCGATAATTAAACAGCGCCGGCGCTAATATTGGGAATAATGAAGAAAGGCGCGTTGCATAATTGAAAGCGATTATTTTCTCATGAAGAGAAACTTATTGTGAGTTGGTGTTAAACAGCGACTGTCCGAGTCACCATTATTTTTTAACAATACGCTACGTGTCGGTGCGTTATTCGCTACTCTGTAGGTTAGCGTATTCTTCCGTATTCGCATTTATCTCCGTTGGAATGTCGGGCATGCCGAAACGTTTTTAGTTCTTTGGATTAAGGCGTACAACGCGATAATGAATCTGACAAGAACTAAATTAGATAAGAGGAAAATAAATTTAAAAGATTTATTTCTTTTATTAAGTATTCCTCAAAAAGTAGGTTAATAACGTAAACTTTTTAATAGAAGAAAAATACCACCGTAAATGTAAATTACGTGTCATCTCCATTTTATCAGAAATTTTTTTAAAAAAAAAAAAGCTTTTTTATGGTCAATTGGAGGGAGTTTGGCGCGGTGGACATAGGTGTGTATTTGAAGGAAATAAGGGGTTGGTAAGTGGCTATTTTGTTATATATCCACTCAGCGTATCCAGAGTTGTCCGATACTTAGGAAGATGTCGAGTGCCCTACATTTGAACCATTATTTGATTTATTTTTGATTGTTTACCCACCGGCTCCATCTCTCTCTCCACGTAAGATCCGAGGAAAATATACTCTAGCCAAGGACGATGGCTGTACAAGGACAGTTTGTTTAACCAGATTTTTTTTCCATACCCGGTCTGAGGGAAATAGATATTTTATTACATAACTCGCATATTTTCCAATCGGGAAAATGTCGATTAATTTCCATATATTTACACTAATGGAAAACAAACGAGAAAATGTAAATATTCTTAGCAGAAATAAATTATTTATATGTAATTGTCTTACTTTACCCGGAGTCACGCTTAGTTTTTAGTCTGAATTTCACATTTTTTTTATTAATAGATAGTAATCGGCTATAAAATCTTTTATCGATTGGCCACTGGGTGTTGTAAAAAGAAGATCGATTAACTCGATTAACGGGACAAAGTTAATCGAAGACGATTAAACTTTTTTATAAAAATTAATGAATAATCAGCCACCAAATCGCTAATTAACCTTAACTCTCGACCAATTTAATTTTATTTAAAATTAAATTTAAATAGCCGGCTGTTACCAACTGGCTCCTATCTCTGGAGATTCTTCTATTTTCTGCAGTTTTATACCTTAATTATTATTATTTTTTATTAAGTTTTGAAAAAGGTCGGTTGGGCCAGTAATAATAATAATATTTGAGCGGAAATTTCGTAAAAAAATATTTACAAAGGGGTTAGAAAAAGGAAAAGTTATAAAATGAGGTCAGAGTTGTTTGGAGTAAACGAACATCGAAGTTGTCTTCATTGTTAGCAATGATTGGTGTCAAACAGTTCGAAGCAATTGAGGTGAGAGGATAGATCAATGGGTCGAGTATTTCTCTTTTAAAACGGCGAAAGTACGGGGAATAGATAAATATTTTCTACTTTAAAAATTAAACAATACAACAAAACGCTGGGCTTTTATTAACCCGAATAGTCGGATTAATAAAAGAATAGATGGGATAAAAGCGTGCCTCGTACTTTGAATATTTTGGATGAATGACGTCAGGATTACGCCATTGAGTTCTCCAGTTACGTCATAACCCGGATATAATGTCATATCCAAAATAGAATGAGAAATTTGTTTTTAAGGTACTAGCCCCATGTTCATCAAATATGGTTCTAACTCTAGTAGCTGGTAATTGGGACAAGAATTATAAATAGAATTTTTTCTGGATATAAATCTGGTTGGGTTCTTTGAATGGCCATAGAATTCTTGGAACGAGTAATTGGAAAATTTATACTGCGCCATATTTGGTATTTTTATAATGTACTAGCACCGATACCTGCATCGACAAAAAAATAAAAACATTATCAAATACTTTAATTGAATAGATTATTTTTATCGAGATAACAGGCATGCACCCAACTAGCAGCGTGATGAAGATAAGAAAGTTCTTCAGCGGGTTATTATCCAAGTATAGTACAGTATGGTGATAAATTGGTGTCTCTGATGGGACCACATCTTCCATATTATCTAAAACGATCTGTCGGACTCAAAATAGGTCGAAACTTTCGTTCTACAATGTTAAGAAACTATAAAGATAAATAATAAACGGTGGCATACTCAGAGGGGGGCAGTCCGCCCCGGGCACCAAGCTGAATGGGGGGCTAAGAGCATGGAATATCATTACCATTCACCAGATATTTGTATAATTTTTTCTAAAAATTCAATTCTTAAAAATTGTTTAGGAAAATGTGTGTTGAAAGTTAAAACAGGTGTGTTTTTTGGAGGAGGGAGAGAACCAAAAAATGCCGCCACGGGTATCAAAGATTCTGGGTACACCACTGATAATAATACTGCACTGCCTAGCCAGTGTGGAACCAAATGGTGATCAAACATCGGCACTCGAATTATTTTATGAACGTTTTTCGTAATTTTGTATATTGGCAACATTTCTTTTCGGTGTTAATATCGGAAAATTGGATTGGCATCCAGAAATCGATTGTTTTTATGTACTTTGTTAAGAGAAAAGCTTAATGGCGCTGAAATCGCCAATGATTTATTGAAGCGCTTCCCCCATGTATAAGACCAATATCGACCATATTATAAAAAATTGTTCGTGTCCGTGCCCATACATCATCTTTTCCATCCACTTTTTACTTGTGAACAAAAGTATCGAATGAGTATATATAAGACCATGCTTATAGTATATCTAGAATCCTTTCGAATGACCCCGATAATACTGGGCTTTAAGATGTAAAAATTAAGAGACACCCTCAAATGCACCTATGTTTCCGGTAAAAGGTGAGCTTGTCCAGCTTACAGGTAGTAAATCCGGCCCGGCTGTAGTCCTTTTAACCGTGTGACCAGTAGATTAAGGCATATAGATGGTGGCTGTTTCCAACAGCTTCTACCTTTCAGCTGTATTTCGTAACACCCTAAAAATTCGTAGGCGTGTTATCTCGGATGAGAAATGATCTGGTTAAATTTAATCGCTGTAACGCGACGGATTATCGAGATTATTTGGACGAAACAAAAAGTGAATACGTATTCTTAATTTCGGTAAAAATCGTATTGTTTAAGCATCCAAAATTGGCCTACATTAATTGCCAACTTATTTTATTTCCATTAGTTACG
Organism: Olivierus martensii; assembly: GCA_000484575.1. Taxonomy (NCBI): domain Eukaryota; kingdom Metazoa; phylum Arthropoda; class Arachnida; order Scorpiones; family Buthidae; genus Olivierus; species Olivierus martensii. Next base: position 58,012 of record AYEL01072064.1, read on the forward strand.
AATTTTTGTTTTCGGGAATATTTTTTCCCGCTTTTCTATACAATAAATCACTCAAATCTGTAAGGTGGAAATATCTTTGGTATCCTTTCTCTGGATGAAACCGTATAAACTATGGTTTAAAATCTAGTTCTTCCCCTTACGCACTTCCCCTTTCCGTTATAATTAACTTTCGATTTCGATTCTTCTATTATCTTAACACGTTTCCTGGTAGAAGAAATTCTCTTCTCTTATTTTTGAGTAATTTATCAGGAAATAACAATTTTAAAATAATCTTCCACCGTCTCTGTTTGTTACTTAATCATACTTCATCTACAATAATAATAAGTTTGTATACCATGATTGTTTTATTTGGATATTTTGATCTAATACGTAGTTTGCGTCCTAGTATGACGAAAATTTGCTTTCTTACACGTCTAGCGAATTTCACATTTTGATCGGAAGTTGATCAAACAGATTATAATAAAATTTATTAGCAATAATCCATTATAACTGCACTCGTGGAATTTATAATATAACGTTATATGGTTGTTAACTAGATTTACACTAATCGTAATTAAGTGATAATCTAATTTTATCTCCTAAATCCTTTGAAGTATTATTCCAATAACTCAGCCAGAGTATTTAAAGAAATACTTTCATAAATACACTCTTACGCTACAATTCAATGCGCACTACACCGACTGCTCAAAGATTTCTATTCTACTATTCCGTTAATTGTCACGCTTTTCGCTTAACCGTGCCATCTACTCCAAGAACGAAAGTGCATTCACGCTCGCCATTTTATTCGCTTTCATTCTTTATTATTTTTTCTGGCCACTTATTAAATATTTTAATTTAATAAGTTGCATAAAGTATTTAAAATTTGCAATTCTATGATATATATTAAGGCCAAAGTGTATGTTTCGTTTGAAAATTCTATGCCGCGCATTTCCCACTTTTTAATTAAAATATGCCAGAATTTTTGATATTAAATATTAAGAAAATGATTAAATTTGCCATATTACTTTCGAGCCGATAGGTTAGAACGTAGTGGGGATTTTTACACACCAGTACACACAGGGTATTTGACTGAACTTGACATGGCGCCTATTTTACTTTCGAGTCTCAAAATCTTTCTTCTTAACCTATTTACAGATGTCTTGTGACGTCAACGGTTCAGTGAATGGTTAAATTCAGGTCATTTATGGATCACACCCTAACCTTAAGGGTTTTAATCTACCACTATTAAATATCTAAGATATCTAAAAATTATCATGTTTTTTTTTCTTATTAGACTGATAAAATTTAATCTAGTAAGTGAAAACTACAAATTTGCATAGTAAGCATCCCTTTCGATGATTTCGTCACACATCTAATATGCTAAACGTTCATTAATTTCTGTTAAAACTAGTTGAATAGTTTGATTGTTCAACTATTTGCGCGCTTTGAATATCAAAATTATAACTGTTCGTAAATGACCTTGCCTGTTAAAGTCTCAATAAACGAGGAAAGTTTGTCATGTTGTATAGACAGAACAATAGCATCGGTATAACGCCATGCCTACATTTTTTATTATTATTAAAAATTATGTTTTCGGTATTTCAATTATCTAATTAGACTATTCCAGACCCGTTTGAATTTTAATTTCTAGGCAAAATATTATTTCCTATTAAAAAAAAGGAAATTTTCTCAAGCACTCGACAGAAAAGAATAAAAAAAAAAACTAGTTACGTTTTACAAAGGTCACTACCGGCACAAAGGAAAGCCAATTACCGAAAACGAATCGTTATAAAGAAGTTTTGATATGTGACATATTTTTTAACGTGTCTGGAAAGGTGACACCGTGTGACAGTAGGCGAAAAAGTGTGATAGCCTAATAATATTTATACCCGCCTGTTAATGGTTAAATTATCTTTTAATATTATTAGTAATCAACAGTTCTAATTATAAATTATTAATTAAAATGTTGTGTACACAATAACGTTTGAAAATAGATATCCAGACAACAATAGCATTAAAAAAATCAACTTTTTGTTGTAGAAACTCGATCAGATGGCGAATTAAATGGTTTAATGGTTAAATTATCTTTTAATATTATTAGTAATCGACAGTTCTAATTATAAATTATTAATTAAAATGTTGTGTACACAATAACGTTTGAAAATAGATATCCAGACAACAATAGCATTAAAAAAATCAACTTTTTGTTGTAGAAACTCGATCAGATGGCGAATTAAATGGATAATTAATGAGATACGACGATTCGAGATGGACGTAAGACATAAGATCTAACTAGTTCTTCCTTTCTACAGGCAATTCAGAAATAGCGTGTGGCATTCTTGTCGCTTGTAAGGTTCAATAACACAATTTGATACAACGAAAAAATGAGTGAAGAAAAAAAAAACTACAGAATTCTCTTTCAACTTCTGCCATGTGTCAATGCGAATATGCACTCGTCATTTCCTACATGTTATATATATAAACGACATTCCGATTCCTTCTGAATAATTTTTATCTTAACAATGCGATCTAATTTCCTTCATGTTTTGAAAGCTGAAATTTTTATCACTATTTTAATACAAACGATATCATCTGACTACAAATAACTATTGACTCCGGGCAATGCCGATGAATTTTTAATAGAAAAAAAATGTTATTTTGAGTTTTCCTCTTTATAAAATTAGATTTTTATAATTATTTTTGATGCGGAGAAGAATCCCGATCGTATTTAGCTACTGTTTATTTTTAAGTGATTTTTAACGAGAATTTTATCGTAAGTGGAATTATTTTGAATAAAATTTATACGTGTATAGGAAAAGTATTTTGAGATGGCTAGAGAATTATTATCTACCATAAAAAATAAAGTGTCCTTAGGCACGCCGATGGTTTTTTTTTTATTTATAATATTTTAATATGGAGAATAATTTGTTAACATAGTATTTTTCCATTTGTTAGTGTAATGACATGTATAAGGAAAATAACGAACGAAGTCATAAAGAGATCAAAACAATATGGAAGAGGATGATAGCGTATCGACATTATAACACAGTACTATTATGACATAAATAGATATTTATCTCGGTAACTCCTCTATTATTCTTACACCAGCCTGACCAACACGTTATCCAGGTATATAAATATCGAACAACATGTGTCGAGGTTGGCAAGTTCCGAAATAGTCGCCATCTGTCGGCCGAGAGGTTAAATATTATTGGATGAACACGTGAAAGGTTTTGTTCCATTCTAATTATTTTTATTCGGTCCTTTGTCCCTTTTTTCCCTTGGGGAACGGCGTATAAAAATTGGATATACAATTTAATACATGTAACTGTTTCGGTCTTAAATGGGAACAAAGCTGTAAAGGAAAGAAATATTCCTTTTAACAACTAATCCAAGATTTGTTATGCCATATTTTATTCTCGTCTTACTAAAGGATATTGTAGTAGGATATTTTTAATATTTTCCCCCCTTCTTTATATCGATGTTTAAGGAAGTTTTATCTCGTTATCGGGTGGCTATATATAGTCGAATAGAAAACAATTAATTATGGTAATTATTCTGGAAGAAATTTAATGCTGTTAAAGACTTCACAACATTGCTTTGTAAACGATGTTGTTTATATCGGCCTTTCTGAAATCACTTTTTTTAGCAAAAAGAAACTGCGTGTAAACAATATTCTGCCACTCGTCATTTCCTACATGTTATACATGTTGCATTCAAAATAAACACTAATTAAATTTCAAAATAATATTTAATAAGATTTAATGGAACGGATGGGAGCTGTTTCGATAAAAACTAAATATAGTACTGCAGTCGATAGTTGGTATGGTGACTTTACTATACAGTACTTCTAACTACTGCCTGTGTATTTCTAATCTATATTTTCCATGTAGTTATACAGCGCCGATCAAAATTTTTGTAAGTCTACAGTTTTATAAATATACTTGAAAAGTGTGTCTGGTGTGGTTCGGGCATAATTTGAAAATACAATCAAACCTGGGTTCACGAACTTAATTCGTTCCTGAAGGTCGTTCGTAAACCGAAACTATTTTCCCCGTACGAATTAATGTAAAATGGATTAATCCGTTCCCGGATCACAGATGATTGTTATTTAAAAATTTTACAACAGCACATTGTGCATAAGTTCTTAACACATTAAATTTATACAACAGTAAGCGGATCAAATATAAAAAACATAATACAACAGTAAGCGGATCAAATATAGACGAAAACTTAGTTTTGCTGTACCTGGATGAAGGAGAGTTGATGGGTTAAGTGGAAGGTGGTGAGGAAGTGAAATGTTACTGTTTGAAAGAAGATTGTTTTTCTTTTTTTTTGTCTCTCGACACCACTCGATTCTGCTTCACACCCATTAGGACTCTGTCTGACTAAAATGTTGTTCATTGGGATTTGTTTTGGTCTACGTTTTAAAATGTTTCTAAAATGACATATAGCACTATCGTTGAAAATGTTTATGTTGACCGTTTGCCTGTTCCTAACTAGAGAGACAGAACGTCATCCGAGTCGCTTTGTGTTTGAAAACCGAATTGTTCTTGATCCGACACGTTCGTGAACGAGGTTTGACTGTATACACAATATTAGGAAAAACTTGGTTTTGATTATTTGCACGTTGATTTCTTCTACAGTTCCAGTCGTTTGGTTGTTCTTTAATACATCCCTCATAATTTCCAGAAGGTTCACCAGTTTATGAGTCTGTGTGTCTTTCAGCTCTTCGATTCGGAAAAGATCTATTTGGAGGAAAATTAAAATTCCTAATGCTATCATATATATTACTATACCTACCGAAAATTGATAATTTTACCGATTTTCATTGTATTGTCTCTGGATCCAGTCGTTTGGTTGTTCTTTAATACATCCCTCATAATTTCCAGAAGGTTCACCAGTTTATGAGTCTGTGTGTCTTTCAGCTCTTCGATTCGGAAAAGATCTGTTTGGAGGAAAATTAAAATTCCTAATGCTATCATATATACAGTATTACTATACCTACCGAAAATTGATAATTTTACCGATTTTCATTGTATTGTCTCTGGAAGAATTTTCTTAATTGGAAAATTATTTCGTGCATTGACTTCATTTGTTATTTATTAAAATGTTATATTATTTTTGGACTAATTGAATTGCAATATAATTAATAGAAATTATTTGTTGTTCTGAATTTATTGAAGCATAAAATCGGAAGATCATATATCAATATTATGTCACTATGATGTAATCTATTTATTATGCCACGATAACCTCATGAAGTTTTGTCATGACATCCCAAATTCAAACAAAATTATTTTGTTATATAATTTATTAATTATAGCGTTTGGAATTATTGACTTTTTGTGTCCGACTTTAATACAGACTTAACCAGTATTAAGCTACCATGACGACATCATGGCGCCACTTGACGTAATCGTTATGTCACCAATCGAAACCGGTTAATAAGGTCAGACATTTTTACGACGTAATGATGTCTCATGGCCTTGATGCGTCGTAGCTTAATACGATTAAGTTTAGTCAAAAACGTAGACACATAGCGCCATCTATTGACTAAACAGTAAAAATTCTATAGAATTTTTGGATTGTTCGTAATTGTTTAACAAAGTTTGTTCTTAAAATTTATTGAATAAGCCAGTTATTTAAGTTTGACAATGGCAGATAATGGTGTCAAGTTTGATGGTTGCAGCTTCACAAACGAACAAACTTACTAACAACCGAAAATAATATAAGATGCAGGCCTATATGTATTGTGTTCTCGAATTTATAAATATAAAACTACGGCATAGCTTAAACTAATCAATAGTCAGACTTACTGTTTTACACAAGAATTAAATAGTATTAACGATGATACCAAAATTAAACTATTTAGAAACAATAACAGCTAAGTACTGTTAAATCGGTGATTCCCCTAAAAAGTATATAGTCACTCTGTCACCATCCATACACAAACGTAATCACATGTTAACGTAATCCTTACAGAAACGTAATATTAATGCTATGTTATCATTCGAAAATAAAATTATTATCGAGTGATTTTTCAAAGAAAAACAAAATATGATTTTTAATAAATACAATGGTCTGACTATAAATTAATATAAATATGCGAAGAATCTGATAAAAATTAATTGTTATTTTTAAAGGCAGATAGAATATGGCACTTGAATTTGATGATTCAATGGCAGTATCTATCATCTATCCGTTTTTATGATAGATTTGATTTGGCGTGACAAGAAGCGCGTTAGATATATTTAATATTATAAATATCAATATTATGATGACGAAGACCGAAATTAAAGGAAAGGGGTAATGTAGAGACCAGCCTTTGTCGATAATATTTGATAATCCGTATCATAATTTAAAAAAAATCATACTCTTATCTACCAAGGGCCGGATGGCCACGTGATAAAATTTTGGCTTACCACCCTGGAGGATCCACGTTCAAATACGGTCCTACACCTCCAGTTTTTGAGGAGGGGTCCGGGCCGGGCCGTGTTTTTGTTAACTGATGACGTCACTTTCCATTCAGTGAGAATACTAAGTGACGGGGCGAAACAAGCCCTTCCACAGGATACACCCCTGCGGAGGGGTCAGCCGGATTGTGGAGGACGGGGATCGACGCCCCCCTGCGGAGGGGTCAGCCAGATGGTGGAGGACGGGGATCGACGGGCCGGGCCCCTGCGGAGGGTCAGCCGGATTATGGAGGACGGGGATCAACTGCCGGGCCCGAACCCCATGATAAATATTTACGAGGGGTAGGACCCGAGACTCGAACCCGGGTCCTCCAGAGTGGAATGCTGAAGCGTTTCCATTCGGCCAATCCGGCCAACGGGCCCGGCCCGTTGAACCCTTATCCTTCAACCATCCGGCTGACCCCAACATGGGTAGCCTATGATGGGCTGTACAAGTGGCCGACACCAGATACAGTATATCCCTCGTGCAATATGGTGGTTTAAACTACCTAACCAACCAACTTATCTACCAAGACTCGAAGAGGAGCTTCATACATATATATATATTACCATTCTACTATGAATGCATTAAAAGGCAATATATATTTCTCTTTAATGCATTCATAGTAGATTGGTGGTGGAGGATAATAAAAACATTTTATTTACAATCGGAGGATTTACCAATTTTCCATTTCTTGTGGCTATCATTTTGTATGGCAAAATACGTAAATTAACCAATGCAATCATACGAGTAGACAATAACACTGGTTTACGTAAGAAGTTTTTGGAGTAAAACTCGTAATACGAAATTTAAATATTTTATTAAATTGCATAGCAAAGTGACATTCGAATATTATTGTTCGACTATCATATGGCACTGCATTTCTTTGATTTTGGATCCGAAAATATTCGTCTCTACCAAAATTCACTTCTTAGATGGTTTAAATATAGTTTCCGTGGTTCTTTTAATAACACTACACCAAGAAAACATAAAAATTGAAAGATCCAACCCAGTAAATCTAATACCTGCTACAGACACAAAAACATAAAATACTTTACGTTAAGCATTAAAGGACTTTAAAATATATTATTGAGTATTATTGTAAACTATGTTGGAATGAAACGTTTGGTTCAAGTGACTGTATTAAATCTGTGATTTTCCTATATACAAGGGGAAGAGTGAGAGAGGTGAATGCAAGAATTATATGGGAATAAGTTTGCTGAGTGTATCTGGAAAGGAATTTGGTATGATTGTGAGTGAGAGAGTGAAGAGGGTGATTGATGAGAGAGTATGGGATGTGCAGTGCAGCTTCAGGAATGGAAGAGGTTGTGTGGACCAATTTTCTCAATGCATATGATTGTGGAGAAGTATAACTGTGTGTGGAGGAAGGTATTCCGTGCTTTTGTAGATCTTGAGAAGGCATATGACAGAGTGAATAGAAGTAATCTGTGTAAACTGCTGAGAGAATATGGTGTGAATAAACAGTTGCTTGGGGAATTGAGAGCAATGTATGATAACAGTTCTGCAAGTGTGAGAGTAAATGAAGGCATGTCAGAGTAGTTTACAATTGAAAAAGGAATGAGACAAAGATGTATGATTTCCCCATTGCTGTTTAATGTATACATGAATGCATTTGTGAGGAATTAGGAGTAAAGGTGAGAGGTAAGAATGTGTGCTGTCATTTGTATGCTGATGACATTGTTCTCTTTTCTGAGAGTGAACCAGATTTCAGGATTGTAAATTTTTAATAAAACAAAAAATGTATTTCTTGCCAACATGCTGTGAAAATAACCAAATTGAGAATATTATAAGTGCATTGTAAGAGCAGATTATCATAAGTTGAGTGATCGTAAATAGGAGTCATAAGTTGAATGATCATAAGTAAGAGAGAGTATATAATACAATATGAACCACTATTAGCAGAGTTATTTTCAACTAAAGCATGAATCAAAAATAGAAATTACATATAATGTGATGAAATTTTTATATAGTCTACATATCATAATTATTTTTATAAAAATTATTAAATTAAAAATTCATTAATTTTTCAATAAGATGTAAGAAATTTAGATACAAATTTTTTTTATCTTTATTAATAGAATAAAAAATAATCGGATTTTGATTTAATATCTTATTTCATGTTTTGAATTTTGTTTTAGTTTATTTTTTAACTCAAATAAATTATTATTAAATTTGAGTAAAAATCTGTTAAGGTTGAATTCAAAAGCAGTTTGTAAATTTAATATATTCTATGTGTATAATTAATTTATAATAACAGTTAATGTTTCATTTATATCTTATGTAGAAGAAGAGAAAAAGAAAAGCTAATGATAGAAGAACTTGAACGAAAGCCTTTTGGTTCACATTCTACATCAGAAAGACAGACCACTCCAACAAACGTATGTAAAAATTTTATATAATTAAAAAAATTATTTTTATATTGGGCTGGTCAAAAATTAATGTTGGATTTTTCAATAAGAAACAGTAGTCATTTTTTTAAAAGTACAGGTTGAACCTCAATTTTCTGGCATGTTCTGTTTCAGAATGTTTTCAGATTAACCATTTGTTGCCAGAGGTCATGTAATAATAATTTATCAATATTATCTCTAAATTTCTATAATTATATCCTTCTCATATCTTTAAAGCATTCTATATTGCTGTAAATATAACATATATGATAAAATTTGATTATTTGAAGCATGAGGCTTGTTATAATTGAATTATTGCACCAATGGACTCCTGGTTTAGAGTGTACTTGTTACAGACATTATTCATTATATTTAAGAATAAACAAACATGTACATGTATATTTAAAAACGATTTTGTGCGTGTGTACGTGTGTGTTAGTGTTATATCTCCCCAGTTTCTTCCTTTTTTGTTCTATTTTTGATACCCTGCAGTATGAAAAAAGAAGATTATGTGAATTTTTAATAGTGTTTTAAGAAATATCTTACTAGCTAAAATATAAGAAAAAAATATCAAAAAGCAGAAATGATGCATATTTGAACTCTAAAATAATTTTAACGTATACAACGATATTCTCTACTAGAAATCCACTATTTTGTTTACATTTCTGACAAGAATATCAAAAAGCAGAAATGATGCATATTTGAACGTATACAACGATATTCTCTACTAGAAATCCACTATTTTGTTTACATTTCTGACAAGACTAAATGCTTTGTAGCTTTACAATTTATTTTCTACTTAACAATTTCAGTTTATCACATATAATATTTTAAAATATTACATTTGATATGTATAAAAATGATTCTTTTTTTTTTTTTTAAAAATGGACACAAAACATAATTTATACATAGCAAAAAATTTTTTGTTGTTTGCAGCAGTTATTTTTTTATTACTTTTAGTATAGATGATGGCAACACTACCTAAAAAAATAAATAAAATACTGTACAGTGAATTGATGAATTATAAGTGGGAATAATGATCTATGCTTCTGGCAAATTAATATTGACTAGCTGCATTTCTATTCCATCTATTACATTAAAATTTTCTTTGCATTTTTTGGTTTTATATCTTGTACTTTTTTATTTTTAAGTCATTATTTTAATAATTCTTCTTTATAGATTTAAAATAATAATAAAATTTTATTTTAAAATTTTTCTAATAATTGTTAGCAGATATACAGGATGGAAGAAAAGTGTGTACTCCTTCAAATAACTTGATAACTATCATAGATTTCAAAAATCTGTTAATGCCAACAAATAGGAAATCATGGATAGGCTATCTGGTAGTGACCTTCAAATGAGCTGATTATGCAAATGAGGACAGTTGCAAATCCTATCTCATAAACCGTAACAGATAAGGAAAATTTTCCAATTACAGACTTGTTCAGAATTTAATTCTGAACACAATAAAAAAAACTTTAAAATTGGATGAATAGTTCTCCCAAAAATGAAACACTTAGATCTTATCGTACATCAATTCCTTGAAATGCCCAAGATCAGTTTGCTCACAAACAGCAATTGATGAGCTTGTAACAACTTTCATTCTTACATAATAACAATAGAGGATCTTCAAGACCGCATCATTATTGTTTGTGAGAGATGTCTGTTGATACACTATAGGTTGTGAGGAACTCTGTCTAACATCATGTTCAACTGTATTTGGGTGCTTGTGGAAGACATTTTGAGCACATGATTAGTTTTTGTTTGTTAATTAAGCTCTGTATTTTCAGTTTATTGATTTGGGGTTGTATGTTTTAGTGTTGGTTTATTACTTACATGTCAAAAATAAATGTCAACCCTTTGAGTATAAAAATGTTATTGTTTCATTTTTGAGTGAACTATTCATCTGATTTTGATGAACTTTTCTTTATTGTGTTCAGAATTGAATGCTGAACAAGTTTGTAATTGCAAATTTCTCCCTATCTGTTATATGAAATAGGACTTGCAACTGTCCTCATTTGCATAATCAGCTCATTTGAACGTTACCAACAGGTTAACTCACCTATAATTTCCTATTTGTTGGCATTAACAGATTTTTGAAATCTGTGATAGTTATCAAATTATTTGAAGGGATATAGATTTTTCTTCCACTCTGTATATTATTATAATAAAATTAAAACCAGAAAATAACACAAAATTTTTTATTTTTTAAATCTTGAGAGGAAAATTATATAAGGGAAATATTTCATGACTAAATACAATAATTACTTAGATAATTTATAAAATTGTTCATTCAAATAAAAAATTATGGCATAATTCAGGATCAAATATGCAATTATTTCTGTTTAATGCACAATAAAAACAAATACAATAAAAATAAGAGCTAATTGTGCTGTATATACAGTGGAATATAAATTACTACAAAAATTTAGATTTTTTTTAATTTGATTATACTTTGATTGCAAAGTATGCTAAATATAATAAAAATGAATCCCAGATATTTATAAAGTTTTCCGATATTGCAATCAAGATACATCATTGATACTTAATATTGTACAAAGAATTCACTTTCTACCTTTGTTTATAAATATAGACACAAGCTCAGTCTTTTTAGGCAGAAATGTGTATACAGTGGAATATAAATTACTACAAAAATTTAGATTTTTTTAAATTTGATTATACTTTGATTGCAAAGTATGCTAAATATAATAAAGAAATGAATCCCAGATATTTATAAAGTTTTCCGATATTGCAATCAAGATACATCATTGATACTTAATATTGTACAAAGAATTCACTTTCTACCTTTGTTTATAAATATAGACACAAGCTCAGTCTTTTTAGGCAGAAATGGTTAATAAATTCTTAAATACAAATTAACTAGAGTGCTTTTGACTTTAGTAGCTTTTTTAAATATATTAACTGCTGATGAGGGCTTACTAAAGCCCTTGTCAGCAGTTAGTTAAAAGAAAGTGCTCCAGTTAATTTGTATGCAAGAATTTATTAAACATTTCTGCCTAAAAAACTGAGCTTGTATCTATATTTACTTACAAAATATATAAAATACAATATTAAGTTTATAACTAAGAAAAAATTACATGATATTTTCTTTAGAAATCAAGTTTTCTTCATGCTTGTATCTATATTTACTTAATATTGTATTTTATATATTTTGTAAGTTTATAACTAAGAAAAAATTACATGATATTTTCTTTAGAAATCAAGTTTTCTTCATTGTCACTTCAGTTAGTCCAATGGTTGCAGGGATTTTGCACAATGATAATTTTGTCCAGATTAAAGGAGATGCTAGATCATCAGTGTCCAGAAAATCAGTGTTAACCTGTATAAGAAACTTTATTAAACAATGTATTAAGCATTTTGATCCACAATGTTTTGTATTTCATGGGCAGAAAAGATCAAAAAAATCAATAATTATGATTGATTATTTACTTGCTTTTAAAAGAAATATTTTCATTTCTTTTAAAATCAAGTATATTCTAAATAATTCCATCCTCCCAAAACTTCCCATTTTTTTTTGGCAAAAAAATCTTAAAAGACTATTTGTAGCCTTCCAGATAATCAAAAGTTCTTATCATCAAATGAGTTTTGCAGAGATTAAAAACAAATGATGATCCATGGGTGCAAGATCAGGTGAATATTGGCTCTTGTGTTGTTTTGGTGGAAGATTGTTTTCTATGGATAATTCTGGCTATTTTTCCTGGATATTTGCTTTCACTTTATCTAATTGAGAATAATACTTCTAAGATTTAATGTCTCGATTAGATGGCATGAGTTCATAACAAGTTGTGTGTTAGGCTTACTGCTTTCACATTGCCACTCATAGTTTTTATACTTCTTATGACCAACCCAATATTCTCTTCCAATCCCATCATATGTATAGCATGGATGACTTGGATATAATCTGACCTTGCAAGTGGTTAATGGAGCTGATTCTGTTTATCCTAATGTCTGTTTTATTTCACATTATTGTAAACAATTGCTTCAAAAATGGTTCGTTATAATAGCATTTCAAAGGTGAATTTCAAATCGAAATTCAGTTGGCTAAATTTCTCTTACTCAAATTATGAGAACTCAAATGTTGTATCTGGAAATCATTTCAAGTTGGTGTAAATAGTTTTCAATGCTGGATTTTGGTATTTTCAATATCTCAGCAATCTCCCCTGTTGTGTAATATGGATTATTTTCAATTAGAGTAGATATTTTGTTGTAACAATCAATAGGCTATCAGCATTTATCTTAGCCACACTAAAATATCACAAAACTTTTTAAACTATCTTTGACATAATATGGATTATTTTCAATTAGAGTAGATATTTGGTTGTAACAATCAATAGGCCTATCAGCATTTATCTTAGCCACACTAAAATATCACAAAACTTTTTAAACTATCTTTGAAATTATAATAGCATTTCAAAGGTGAATTTCAAATTGAGATTCAGTTGACTAAATTTCTCTTACTCAAATTATGAGAACTCAAATGTTGTATCTGGAAATCATTTCAAGTTGGTGTAAATAGTTTTCAATGCTGGATTTTGGTATTTTCAATATCTCAGCAATCTCCCCTGTTGTGTAATATGGATTATTTTCAATTAGAGTAGATATTTTGTTGTAACAATCAATAGGCTATCAGCATTTATCTTAGCCACACTAAAATATCACAAAACTTTTTAAACTATCTTTGAACCATTTGTTCATTTACAGCACTATCACTATGCACATTGGAAAACTTTTTTGTTGTTTGTATCATATTTTTCTCTTTGTGGAAATAAAGCACAATTTCTCAAAACTATACTCATTTTCAAAATGAGGTCAATTCAAGAAAATGTATCTAAATGTAATTATTTTTTAAAATTGTTTGTATCATATTTTTCTCTTTGTGGAAATAAAACACAATTTCTCAAAACTATACTTATTTTTCACTCATTTTCAAAATGAGGTCAATTCAAGAAAATGTATCTAAATGTAATTATTTTTTAAAAATATTCTGAAGATGTCAGCTGTCAGAATATATGTAAATTTTTAGATAAGAAACACTGCTTTTTATTGAAAAAAAACAAATACTGTTGAAATAACACAAATAATAAATCTGACATTACTTTTTGGCCAGTTCAATGTTAAGAAATAAATAAATGAAATCATTTCCAGCAAAATTTTAAAATATTCATATAAGAAAAACAAAGAAATAGAAAAAAAATCACTGAAAACAATAAAAATTTTAAATTACTGGCATTTTGTTATTTAGGTTAGTTGTTACATTATTGTGGTATAAAATATAAGGAAGAGGAAAAGTTAATAAAGAGAATTGATCATTAAAATGAAATTATGTATTGTTGCTGGCAAAAAATTAGAATAATAATAAATTTATATTGAGGATATTAACAATGACATAATTTATTTGATTACTATCTATTTGGATCTGTATTTAGAAAATTTTTCATTTAAATCATAATGTTATAGCCCACCCAATCAAATAATTTTAATATATATAAAAATTGTGATTTAAAACTGAATATAACCACAATTAGTTTAAACAATCTAAAAAAAATTCTTCCAAATTCAGATTGCATATTTTGGTAAATAATCATTAATTTTTTTTTGAGAAATATCTAATTAAATTTCTCTCTCTTGTTTGAGAAGTATCTAGTTATAGAAACATAAAATTTTCAGAATGCTCTGAAAATTGATTTATCTGATAAAAATTTTAAGTCTTATATAGACTATATCAAGATAGATGGATGATTTTAATAACAGTATTGTTTTATCTTAAAATAACAATATATGTATTTTTATAAATTCAAATAAAATTAATCATTTTTTAGATAATAAACATATTGAATCAAGTTTTAAGAAATAATATTTAAAAAATAAAATACAATAATAAAGTAAATATAGTAATTTTAAAGATTTATACTGAATTTATTTATTAAATAATTTTATATTGTCTGGCTAATTTTAGTTAATGCTCTTATAAATTGTGGGTTTCTTCACATTAAGTTGTGAAATTAAAAAAAAAAAAATTCAAAATCAGCCATTATAATCTCATACAGGGTAGAGAAGCACTACTATTAAAAAATTTGGAGATGATTGATAGAACCAAAAGAAAAATTTTAAGGTAGGAAATCCATAATTATTTTGTTATGCTATTATTATGGTCAAATACCATAGAGATAGACAATGTCTATAACTTCCATGGAATGAGATTTGTTTCATACTTGTATGGATGCAGATTAAATTTGCCACTCCGTTTCATAGTTCTAAAGAGGGCAGCACATGAATTTACCAGGAAATCATTGTAATCAATAAACATACTGTTTCTTGTGATCCTATCATGGGAATGAAATGCTTTATATGGAGGGAAATGAATGTGCTGCAGAAGGCAATTCGCTTGCAGCTTCAAAAGATTTATGCAGAAAGATATCCAAATAGAGACATTGCATAATTCTCTCTCTTCAATATGTTAAATAAATTAAATAGCTCTACAGCAATCAATGTTATGGAACTTGCACCTCTAGTAAAATAATTATGCATTTCTGACTCATGGTATAATGGCTACCTTAAAATGTCTCTTTTGGTCCCAACTATCACATCTGAAATTTTTAAGTAGTAGTTTTTTCCCTACACTGTATAGATTACAATGAACAAATAAATGATTATTCTTATTTTTACATATCTTCAGATCTTTATATTATTAAAACAAATGAAAGGGATATTTCTATTATTTTAATGATGGAAATATTTTTGATCTGTTTTAGGTCTTTAACAGTTTTATATCATTAAAACAATGTTAAACTATAGCCTTTTGTAATAATATGATATCAAAATATATCTAAACATTTTTGACATTAATTATGAAAGCACATCAAATAGTTTATAAATATTTGAATTTTGCCATACTTATTTATGGAAGTTATTTTTCATGGATATACTTTCTGTCACAAATTAGAAATTCATATATTAAAACATTCTGCTCTTTATTTTTTAAGAAAATGTCTTATTTCACTTTTTCTGAATTTCATAATGTATATTTATACATGAATCAGAAATTCATATATTAAAACATTCTGCTCTGTATTTTTTAAGAAAATGTCTTATTTCACTTTTTCTGAATTTCATAATGTATATTTATACAATATTTGAAATGCAATTTTAAATAAATCATATATTTATATTCTTTAATTTACATATAAATTATCTTAGAGGGATGATTTATAAATAATTTTATATATGAAAAATTTAATGATATTGATAAATACTCTGTATTGTTTCATAACAAAGCTCTAAAACAATAATAAAAGACACTTTCTGTCTGTGATAATCAAAAATCCTCATAACATTTGGAACCTTAAATCTGGCAGCATACCCATGATTTCCATGGATATTGCAGTATGAAAGGTGCAAAAATATTTTGTTTTTGAAAAAAATTTCAATTATATTTAATCATTCGCAACATAAATATTAAAAACATAATGAACGTGCATTAAAGTATGTGAAAGCTGATTTTAATTATTAAATACAAGTATTAAATATAAGTAATTTACAATGTAGGTTAGGTTTTCAGAATCTCATCATAAGTTGAAAATGACCCATAATGATGATAATTTTAGTAGTAATAATAGACAATGGAATACTTAATCCTTTAAGACAGTGTTTCTCAAACTATTGGTCGCGACCCCAAATGGGGTCGCAAAAATTAAATTCAAATACTTGAATTTTAGATTATATGTAATTTCACAAACGCTCAATATTTAATGTATGACAACATATTATTTTCAGTGTAGTTGGCTGATTGTGTTCATTTTAATAAGTGTGTAAGCTGTGGTTGGTTGATTGTGTTCATCTTAACAAGTGTGTAAATGACTTAATGTAGTTGGTTGATTGTGTTCATCTTAATAAGTGTATAAATGATTTATATACTTGTATAGTTGGTTGATTCTGTTTATCTTAATAAGTGTGTAAATGATTTATGTACTTGTATGTTTTATTGATTGTGTTCATTTTAATTAAGTGTGTAAATGATTTATATACCTGTATGTTTTATTTCATATTTAAACTGGGGTCGTGAAAAATCTTGTAATGAAAAATGGGGTCATGAACAAAAAAATGTTTGAGAAGCGCTGCTTTAAGATGTTATAATCATCATAATTTGATTCCTGGTAATCAAGCTTATAAAATAATCTTGAATTAAATCTGGATCCCCAAGGTGGTAAACAATTGCTTTACTACATTTTTAATAAAACAAAAAGTATTTCTAGCCAATATGCTATGAAAATAGCAAAGTTCAGAATTTTGTAAGAACAATCGTAAGATTAGAGTATTATAAGTTGAATGATCATAAGTGGAGGCCTGCCTATATTCTAATAGAAAATTTTTAATCAAAATGAAAGCAATATTGAATAATTTGAATTTTAGAATTCAGAAAATAATAATGTCCAGTTAATTTTTTGTTGAAAGTGTAATCATTAGGATTTTTGAATTATAAATTTGATATTTTTGCTAAAATTAATATATTTAATTTTTTTCTAATTGATAAATGGACCAAATATTTATTAAATAATGATGATATGTATTTAATAATAATGTAAAATAATTGTTTTGATTTAAAAAATTAAGATTGAGATTATTGTACAAATTTGTTTTTCTTCATTTAATTCTAGAGAATGTTCATATAATTTTATAATTAAAAAGTATATTAAGTTAAAAAATAAAATTGTTTTTAAAGTGAAAAAATTTGATTTCTGAAATAAAATTTTATTGCTTGCTTTTATATTTCTTAAATGGAAATACAAATTCAATATCATTAAATTTTTATAAAAATTATTATAATAATCCAATGTACTATATTTATTCTTATCTATACTGGTACTATTTCATTTTAATCTTCTCTTAATAATCTCATAACATTCTGTCATAAATGCTTACTAACATCTAACAAATAGTTTTGCCTTAGGTTTGTTCCAAATCTTGGAAAACTTCCTGGGACTATTATTTACATTCATCTACTTAAAATTAATTACATTTAATTAAGGTAAGATTCATATTAGTGTAAAATTTTTTAATATAAATATATTGTAATAAATCCTATTTTAATTGTAATTAAGATAGGATTTAATAGAATATTAAGCAAGACTCTGGAGTCTGACACAAATATTCCCACTCAAACTTCATAAAACTTTAATATGTATTAATAATGGTAAATGTAATAAAATAATAAATGATGCTATAAAGGATTTCATCAATATTAAGTAAATTATCAGACTATTTTTTAGACCAAGGCTTTTTTTGGCTGGCATCAGCCAATATTTGGACGATTACTATAATAAACTTTAATGAAAAATGCTTTCGGTACACCTTTATCAGTTCAAGTTCTATAATTCCACCCTTGTCAGTTCAAGTTCCTATCTAGCAGGCTGTTATTTTTGTTATTAATCAAAAGACAGTGATACTCTAAATAATTTATCTGAAAAAAATTAAGATAAGAAAAAAGAATAAGTTTTCTTCAAAACTTTTTTTTTTCAATTATAACTAAAATCAACGATTTTACGAAAGAAAAACAAAAGAGAGATTTTTATATCAAGATGGAATTGGTACATTTTTACTGACACACACTCTACAATGCTAACATTAAGATAATTATATAAATACTTATATTTTCTTATATATCTTGACATTAGTTTTTATTTTATTAAATGTTACTACCTATTTTGTCTTAATAGCATAACAAATAAAATAATTTGAATAATAATTTACAATGTTTTCAATTTTACACTTACCATTTCACATTAGTTAAATATAATTAAAAATACATTAAATATAGTTTTTTCCATTATAGATAGGGGAGTAAATTATTGTGAAAAATTAAGATTTTAAAATTTCTAATTACAAAATTTATTTCTATTTTAATAATTTAATATTATTAAATAAAAAAGTGGAAATTAGACTCTTGCGATGCGGACCCGCAAGAGCCCATTTTCCGTTCCGCAACCGCTAATTGTGAAACAGCCTTAAGAGAACAGATCGTCGTTTGGTGACGTCATGTTTTGCGGCGCATATTTTTACACCGAACAAAATATTTGCGGCGTTAACTCTTGCGCTTGGTGTAAATCTGCCTTAACACTATAGTAATTTGCTACGTAGGCGCAATTATCTTCTTCCTTATATTTTATGAAGATCTACAGCATACCTACTTTGTACTCTGATTATCTATGACAGAGGTTTTACTGGAAGCAAATTAGAATGGGTTTCTTCCCCTTAATACATTAAGGACAAAGTGAAAATGATTTCTGATTCCTTTAGAAAGAGGGGAAAATGGGCTCTTCCCGTAGCAGTAGGTCAGTGCCTGTCTTAGCAATTGTGGGGCCTCCTATACTTTATATTATTTAATAACATTAGGTACAGTAAAAGGAATATATGCTATAACATTATATTAAAAATTAAACAATGTCAATATTTATATTTATTAAATTTATATTTTATTAAAGTGTTATTTAATATAAAGATAACTCTCGATTTACGAAGCCTCAAATTATGTAGTTTCGAAATTATGAAATTTGCACCTTTATAGATTTTGTTACTGTTACACACTATTTACATGAATTTCTACGTGTGTTTAGAAGCTTCTGTAAATAAAACAAAAGAGACGACATGAGTGTGTCTTCCTCTGCCAATGAGAAATGAGTGGAAACTGACCAGCAACATATAAAAGAAAGTGTAGGGTTTTTCGATAAAAGAATCGACAACAGGATAGCTAACTAAATTAAATTTATTTATACTATTCTACACAGCGTTTATGTTAACTGATTTTTACTAGAGGGAAGAAATTTTTGCGTACCAAATAATTGTTTGTTTACGTCATGACAAGTGTGTTCCCAGCCTAACGCAATGACTGAAGTTTTCAATGAAGTATTTTTTTATTATTTCAAATTTGCGAATTTTTTAATTTTACAAAAAAAAAAAAAATTGTAATTAAATTAAAATGCTGTTTTTAAAAATGAATTAATTGATTTTTTAATTATAAATTTAATTTATTGATAATTATTATTTATTTCAGTGGTAATTTTATGGGTGCAGCAGGAGCTAAGACATTGGCAAAAGCACTTCAAGTGAATTCTAAACTGAAATCTGTTGTATGGGACAGAAATGGAACACCTGCTCAAGGTTTCCAAGATATTGCATATGCCTTAGAAAAGTATATACTTATTTATTACTAGAAAGATAAGACTGTTGCTCCCTGGCATATTCTGAATTTAGTTATTTGGGAAAAAATAAAATTTTAATAAATTCATATTACTTAATACCTGCTTACACTCTGATTAATTCTTAGATTAAAACGCACTAAATTGCAATGGAGAGTAATTCATATCTAACTTTATTCGGTTAAGAACAAACGTTTTCAGCCTTCATGGCGGCCATCATACTCAAGTATGACCTTAAGTTTGTGAACCTGATGATGGCCGGCATGAAGGCCGAAAACGTTTGTTCTTAACCGAATAAAGTTAGATATGAATTACTCTCCACTGCTGTTTAGTGTGTTTTAATCTAAGAATTTTAATAAATATTTAAAAATCTTTTATTATTACTAATAGCCTATTGCAGCTATTCCAACAATAGAATGTATTGATGATAGAGAGTGATTTTAACATAATAATTTATTTATTTCAAAATTTAATATAATTATTAGGTGAAATTCCTTTATTATTAACAATAGAAACTTCTTAATTAAGAAAATGCTTTTTTATAAAAATTAATTGTAGAAGTTTTGGAATAATTGGAAATTAATTATAATTTAACTGAAATTATAAATTATTTGAAGCATTTATTAATGATGCTGCAATATTTGATAAAACTGACTATGAGAAAATATGCATTTTTTAAAATAAACTCCAATTGAATTCAAAGATTAACTTTGAATCTTAATTATTGTGATTCCAAATGCTGATTTCATTAGAAACTATTTTCTTTGCCATTTAAATGGAAAATCATGATTACTTGACTGAGTTATTCTGATAATTAAAGCATATTTGTCAGTTTGACATACACACATTGGTCTTGTACAAATTATTTTCTCAATGATTAATTTATAGCCATTGCATAATCAATATGCTAGTGATTTCTTTCTTAGCAGCATTACAATCATTCTGAATTTTAAATCCAATTGATGAGGAGGAGTCCCAGAAGTTTCTATTGAATTTAAAACTTCACTGGAGACTGTAACTTCTTGCTGCTTAATTGAAAATGCATCTTCTTTGAATCACTGCCATGAATCTCTCTTATCTTCCTTAACATTTATGATGCCATTAGCTGTACTATCCACTCGAAAATGATCGTTCAGATTAGAAACAAAAAATTTAATTTTTTGTTTTTTTTTTTTTTTTTTTTTTTTTTTGATTAGAAACAAAAAATTTAATTTTTTGTTTTTTTTTTTTTTGCACAAAAGTTATGATGTCATAATATAGTGGTTCTAAAGCTGCTCAAATAAGTTAAAATTATAATCCAGCAGATATTATAGTGACATTACAAATACAATTGAAAAATATTATTTTTATTTTTACATATACTTTATGTATTTGAATCTGTCAGATAATAAATAAATATAATGTAATATTTTTGGTAATGTATAAGTATGGAAAATAACAGCAAAGCTTTTGCAAGAAAGTACCAATAAAAATATAATTTCTCTGGGTTTGAAATCACCTTGCACCCAACTGAATTTTTTATTTTTTGTGTCTATTCATTTTTTTGTCATTTTATTACTGTTGGTCTAACTGATGATTAATCTCCAGATGCCTATTGTTGTTTGCTATTCCAAAAAATACTTGAAGGTATATTCATTGCAAATATTTTCAATAATAAAACTGTCTAATTTTGACATGTGATTATAGGTTAGTAGCTTGACTAATGGAGTCATCTTTTAGAAAAAAAATTAGATAGGCATATTTTTGTTCATCTTTTAATTTTTAATTCATTATTGGGATTGATTTAGCCTTTCTCAAGCCATAAACATTATGCCAGAATTTTTCATAATAAATTTCCTACTAAATGTATACTTATTCATTGATTTTTATTATATAAAATATCACAGTTCAAAAATACATTGAAAATTTAAGATTAATGGCTTATTTTATTCAAAAGAGAATATGAAACTTTCCTGAATAAATATAACAAATAATAATAAAAATATAATATCTTTAAATATTTTAATAAATTATTATTCTGTTGTAAAATCATAATTTCTTGTAACTAAGTTTATCATAGTATATTTATTTATAATATTTTTTTACAAGAAATAATATCTTATAATTGAGTGGCATTTATTCATAACTGAATTTATATTTTCTGTATTTGTATTTGTTAATTTTATATTGAAATTTCTTACTTACTGCATTTTATTTTGTATATTCTGTTTAATTTATTCATCATTAGGACATTTATGGCTTGAAATGAGTGCTTTTTCTCAAGCCATAAATGTTATTCCAGAAATTTTTCATAATAAATTTCCTTCTAAAAGTGTGCTTGTTCTTTGATTTTCGTAGTTCCTAGTAGATGTTTTAATTCTTATTATATAATAAATCTTTATGAAATCAATATTTTGGTTTATTTATTAATACAATTTCCATGAAAAATGAATAATTTAATCAAATTTAAATTTATAATTAATAAATATATTGATTATTATTTTTGCAAAATTTTTATTCTGCCTTTTATCAATTTATTAATATATTCTTCCACAAAAATATAAATAATCTGACATAGAAATAACAATAAATCTTTTTATCTTTATTAATTTAATTATTATAATTTTTTGATTATTTTATTGTATCTCATAAATTATTAGTTCATCTTAGTTACTAAATTGCCAATAGAGAATAACTTTGATGCTTATTGAATAAAGTAATTTGGAACTAGAAGCTAATTGGTACAAAATAATACACCAATTAATTTCCATGTTCTTACATCTGATCACTATAAAAATTCATTTGTTTTGTTTTTTTATATTTTAATGCTAATATTTACATATAAAATAATTTTATTATATAATATATTTGGTTTATTTACTTAATGTATTCAATCCTTTGTAAAAATATTAATTATATTTATTTTTTTGTCAATTGTCTTGATTTTGACAATTAGGCCTACATCATAATTGATATATCTACTAAATGTTAGTCCTTCCTTCTTACTAAACAATTAACAGAATATAATTCTAATTTTTGTTAATATAAAATGGCATCATCCAGACAGTTAATTGATATAAAAATATAATTTCTGTATTTTCTGAATTCTTGTAGGTTGTTATATGTTTACATTTATTTCTTCTTTCATTTGATGTTTGATGTATAGGTGTTAATTAGCAGTTTTCAATATTTTCTGTTAAATTTCTTCTAAAATATCTTTATTATAGTTCATAAAAGGATAAAAATGAGAATATAAATATGATATATACATAAATATTTACTTTTATAAAAATAAGTTACCTAAGTTATTATCTCTTATTTAGCATTCTTTTGTATAATAATACAGGAATACCTTGATTATCGCGGTTAATGTTGCCACGAAAAATACCGCAATAATCGAATCCGCGATAATCGGGATAAATAATGCATGTAAAATGGGTGATCGTTGCCAAGGATTTTTCAAATCTATTGATTAAATTTTATATGAGGTAAAAAAGAAATCTGTTAAACGTGCTAATCTTTTAAGCTGATCATTACGTTTCTTCTTAATAGCTGTAGACTTGATATCATCCTTGTTTCTTTTAGCATTCATTGTAGGGGTAAATAAGAAGAGAAATAAATATCCACATGCAGATTCTCCTCTAGAGATCCCGGCGCCCCGATGCAGCTTCCTTGTAACATACAATATTGATATAACCTTTACAATATTGATAAAATGATAATTTTGGCACCCTCCTTCTTAAGGCGAATAGTTAAAAGTATCCATAACTGTGAAGATCTACCCTTAAGGGAAAAACTTGAAATTTTGGAATCTAGTAAAACTAATAATGTTATTAATATTAGACAAGCTGACGAGCTAAGCTTAGTGTAGAAATATGTGGTTAAAGAAAATATTTGACCTTTTATGTTTTTGTTACCAACGTTTATACCACTGTATTTTATTACCCCCTTCTCCATCCGTATAAATAATATAATGTCATGAAGATCCTCTGTATGGGTTTATGAATTTATTGTGTTATTAGTTATGTTTTTCTAATATTTGTTTTTTAAATTATGTTCTATTCTATAACATATAAGTTATTTCTAGTTCTTTTTAATTCTGCTTTTTCAACTGATGATAATATCTAGAATACTGAAAACGTTTTTGATCTAATTAAAGTTTATATTTCAACAACCCACTGCTAAATTGTGCTGTTTTTAATTTTGAAAGTAGATATGATATTTTGTACAGTTGTATGTAGTACAGTAGTTTCTACAAAATACTTATGCTGAGAAGGTTAAATTATTATTGTACGAGTTGTATCATGATGATGAAGTATAACAGTAACAATATATATACTGTATACTGTAGTATATATTGTATCATAATTAGCTGTACATAATTGCAAAAAGATGATGCATAATTGTACAGATAAATAATAATGTATAATAGTACAAGGTTTCTTATCATTTATTACAGTACTTTAGAATACATTTATTTTATTTGTGCAAATAATCAAATAATAAATAAGATAAAAAATAATAATTTGAAGAATCAAATAAAATAATTAATTATTTTGTTATTTGAAATTATATAAAATAACAAATAATTAAAAAAATTATTTGACGATTAAATAACCAGTCAAATAATTATTTGAAAATAATTGCCAATCAAATAAAATAAAAAAATTATTTGAAAAAATATTTAAATAATGCCAGGTCTAGTGAATACTTTCTACTTTCTGATAAGCATATGGGCACAAGATTGACATTGTACCATATTAGTTTGATGTATCATAAATTTCTGCTTTTTTTTTTTTTATTTTAATTTTATCAAGGAATTATTATAAAATTAAAACAATCTATTAAAATAATTAATGCACTATGTTCTATTTTATATGATAATATTGTGTTATGTTTCAAATTTAAAATTATATATTTGTACTTACTGCAATCATAATTGATGAAATTGTTGGTTCTGTTATAACTTCTTGAGTGATAAGAGGTCCTTGTAAGCAAGCATTCTGTTCAATACTTAAAATTTTTGATTTATCTTTAAATTCAATTATATCAGTTATACTTCCTTGTTCACATGGTAATTTGTGAAGAGGATAAGGCAGTTTCTCTATTCTATCCAATATCTAAAAAATTAATAATTAAAATAACTAAGAACAGATTTAAATAATTATTTTATTTTTTGTATTGTAATTATAGTTTAATATATATAACAATTAAAATTTCCTAATTTAAAATATAAAACAGTGAATTTCTGATTTTTTTTCTTACTTATGTTTTTTTACTTCTCTATGCGGAATTCAATTATCTTATTAAATTTTCACTATTAGCACTTATGAGCTGCTTCAATCATACCATAAAATTCTTTTACTTTTTTAAATGGAGAAGCGCTACAAAGGTAAGACTAACGTGACGATTATTAACGACAGGCAAATAAATAGCTTGGAAAAACCATGGAGGTATGCCGCCGTAGAAATCGAAAATTTAGACACGTGACCGGAAATGACGTCATCGGGGCCTTAATAAGACTTCCGATAATGGTGCAGGCACAAAAAACTCAAAACATGTAAAAAAATAAAAAAAAAGGCGAAATTAAACTACAGCAGTGTATTTTCTAGTTTTTTCGAGCCGCTGACAGACCCGTGCAGCCGTCAGCGCGTTACAGTCACGTGAGGCGCTGCTGTGCTGCAACTGTCATGGCGGCGACCCGACGGTAGACGAGGCACGGTATTGAATTTTGCCTGTTTTTTTAAGTTTTCTATTTTTATTTTTTTGTGCATGCACTTTATCGGAAGTAATATTAAGCCCCAGATGACGTCATTTCCGGTCACGTGACCAAATTTCCGATTTCAATGACGTCATTTCCGGTCACGCGATCAAATTTCCGATTTCTACGGCGAGGGTAGCGATACTGCACAATTACCTTTTCACCATTATTTATCGACATTTGAAGATTGTGAAAAGTTCTCGGGAAATTCGTAAATATGCAATGGAATCGAGGGTGAGCTTAATATTAAAATACGTAACTAAAAACTTTATTTCTTATTGAAATCAATATTGAATTCTGAACTAGTAAAAGAAATTATCTAAATTTATACAATAAAATTAGCGCTAATTTACAATATCGGAAGTATCGTTAAATTACATTAGAAATATTATTATTAAATTTTTACTTACTTTCATAGTTAAGCCTTTTATGTTATTACAAACGGGAAAAATATTCAACACACTATTTATCAATTGAATTTCTGATTTCTTAAAACAAATTTTTGAAGGAATATTAAATTTTTATAAAAAATAATTTGCTGGCATATATAATAGGGAACAAGTCCTCAGATCAAAAAATGGGGATTTCAATTATATTTTAAAGTTACCAAAAAATATAATTATTAACTATAAACTTTATCTAATTTTCATATACAGGTATCCCTCTTATAACACAGTTTCACTCTAACACGATTAGAAAATTGTGGAAACCCTTATCTAACATGGTGATTCTACAACAGCATTTCCCAAACTATGTTCCATGGAAAATCTATAAGTGTTCCATAAAAAATTATGAAAATTAATATAAGTCTCATGATTTTAATTAAAATACTGTGCCAATTTGAAACTGGAGTCGCTAGTTTATTTTACATAATTACAATTTGATAAAAAAGGTTTGTTTTGCCTAATTTATTTATTTATTAATATCTACGCAAAATATAAAATAACCAAAGTTTTCCGTAAAAAATTCAGGATTTCTGAATTGTTCCATCATTGAAAAAGTTTGGGAAATACTGTTCCACAACATGGTTTTTACCTAACACACTTAGAAAATTACATTTACTATCCTATGACACAAAATATTTTCATTAATTTTGTAAATCCATACTAGGGATACACAATACACACAAAATGCAATCATTGGGAAATTCTTTGCTAAAATTAGTCATAAATGCATTTTATTAGTTTGCCATGAAAGGGATGATATACAGTCTATTTTTGATTTCGATTTTAAATTGAGTTAATTGAATTAATTTTGAAATTGAGTTAACTGGCAACAATTGAGTATTTTGTGTTTGAAATGTTCAATTCTTGGATAAAAAATAAGATTTTATTCTTCAATAGAGGAATCTGAAAGAGAAGAAAAGCTGTTTTATTCATAAATTTTTTTGGGTATATATTAAGGAACAATTGTTTTCTAGCAGGATGTAGCTGGTTAGATTAAAGGTTTTATAAAGAGAGTAGAAGATACACAAACTTTAAATGTATAAAAAAGTGAAGTTGATATTGTTAAAGAAAAAAAGTTCTCATTTTAATGAAACAACGTTCTCATTTTATTGGTTTTTAGGGTCTTACATATATATTTTTACTTTGTTTATGTTTCGTGTTATTAATATTCTTAATAAAAATTAGTGTGGAATTAATAATAATAAAAAATGTGGAATTAAAGAAAGTTATTTGTTTTTAATTGGTTTTGGAACACAACTCTCCTTTTTGTATTGGTTCCAGGTCTCATATAAATTTACAAAAATTAAAACAGCACATTTAGCAGTAGGATTACCAAACTAAATATTTTTAATTCTCAATAACTATATTCTGTTCTAATTTATTATATTCGTTTTGTAGTTCTTATATAGAATGTATTACTCAACTGACAATAATATCGTTGTAAACTAAAAACGTTATTGAGAATTAAAAATATTTAGTGTGGTAATCCTACTGCTAAATGTGCTGTTTTAATTTTTGTAAATTATCATTTGGAAGTTAAGCAGTTTATTAGAATTATAGAACTATACTGTCATATAAAATGGTGTTTTTAGGAACCTATCTGCTGTGTTAAAGGAGGGATACTTGTAAATACACTCAAAATTATTAGCTGCAGAAAAGCACAAGAGGAACAGTTTGTATTAGTCAAAAGAGCATTTAGAACACACACTTATTACAATGATGTTCAGCAAAAAATTGAAAAATTTCAAGAAGCCCTTTTAAGACACGAATACTTTCCAAAGAATTCTATAATATAGGAAAGGAAGTTAAAAAAAGCACCTCTTCAATCAAAATGTAAGAAATAAGAATAATGATATAATTGTAAGAACAGGAATCATCAAATATAAAGCAATAAAATCTATTTAATTCATAATAAAGAATATTGCAGGCATACAATTTAATTTTTTAAATCTAAATGTATTCAAGATCTAAAAAAACAACAAAAAACTTAGAAAAGCCTAAACTTATTTTTATGTATAGTATTCTCTTAATAACTAATAGTTCTAGAAAGAACTAATCATCCACTATCTGAACAGGCTATTTTAAAATGAATTAAAGATGTGAAATTGAAATGATTATCATCAAAGCATCTTTAATGGCCTAACCTCTTTATTGAATATCAAACATCTATCCAGCAGTTTAATTATTAGGGGAAAACTTTAAGAAGTTTTTGAATATTTGCTATTTTTAAATGAATAAAACTACAGGATAAAGAAGAACTCTAAAAGCACTGTTAGCAACGTAATAAATTTATTGGCATGAAACGTTTTCAGACTACATCTAGTCCCTCATCAGTATGTCTTTTCTCAAGTAAAAATTACAAAATATACAAAATCGAACACAATTTAGAACAGAATAAAGATTAACTATCAGTTATAACATTCTAACATTTAAAAATAGAACATTCTAGTAGTTTAAACATATTATGTAATGATATAGTATACAGTACTTACATTCTAACATTTAAAAACAGAACATTCTAGTAGTTTAAACATATTAGGAATGATATAGTATACAGTAAGTACTGTATACTATATCATTATGTAATATGTTTAAACTACTAGAATGTTCTGTTTTTAAATGTTAGAATGTTATAACTGATAGTTAATCTTTATTCTGTTCTAAATTGTGTTTGATTTTGTATATTTTGTAATTTTTACTTGAGAAAAGGCATACTGATGAGGGACTAGATGTAATCCGAAAACATTTCATGCCAATAAATTTATTACCTTGCTAACAGTGCTTTTAGAGTTCTTCTTTATATGTAGAGCAAGTGGTAGTATATATATATTTTAAAACTACAGGATTAATTACGGTAATCTTATTTTGAAATAAACTTTAATGCACTGACTGTACTATTCAGTATCATAAAATTCAATAAAAATTTTCAAAAATTATTAGAAAAAACCCTGCAAAGTAACAATATTCCAAATTATCAATATTAACAAATATCTAATGGGTTATATGACTCTGCAAGTCCAGTTTCTGGCCTGGCCAGGTCTTCTAAACTTCCAGAAAATTAAATTTGCAAAATAATCTAATAATTCTAACACTTATTCATTATTTTAACAATCAAAACATCATGGTTGTTAAAATAATGGATAAGTGTTAGAACTAAATGACAAAAGGTTAGTATACATATAAACTAATAAATTGAATAATTCCAAAAAACAAGTTAAATAATAATAATAATTTATTGAATCAAAAACACTTACAAAGTGTTAAAAAGCTTTATTGAAACAATAATAAAGTGACAAATTAATAATGAAAACTTATTTAATGATAAACCCAAAAAGTAATAATAATAATAAAATGGAAGAAATAAAATGAATTATGAAAGGTCCAGGTTAAACCTTCACATCTGGAGTCTGAATGTCTGCTATTTTTAAATGGTCAAAGATAAAAGTTAACTGATAAGTCAAGATTATCTTCAATGGCTTGACTAGCTGATAAATTTATGAATTAAATTGATTAATAGATTTTATATTATTTATCAGGCTATTGTCTGATAAATTTCATAAAATATATTAAATAAAAATACAGTGGTACCTCGGTTCACGAACACAATCCGTTCCTTGACCGGAATGATATAGTATACAGTAAGTACTGTATACTATATCATTACGTAATATGTTTAAACTACTAGAATGTTCTGTTTTTAAATGTTAGAATGTTATAACTGATAGTTAATCTTTATTCTGTTCTAAATTGTGTTCGATTTTGTATATTTTGTAATTTTTACTTGAGAAAAGACATACTGATGAGGGACTAGATGTAGTCTGAAAACGTTTTATGCCAATAAATTTATTACGTTGCTAACAGTGCTTTTAGAGTTCTTCTTTATCCTGTAGTTTTATTCATTTAAAAATAGCAAATATTCAAAAACTTCTTAAAGTTTTCCCCTAATAATTAAACTGCTGGATAGATGTTTGATATTCAATAAAGAGGTTAGGCCATTAAAGATGCTTTGATGATAATCATTTCAATTTCACATCTTTAATTCATTTTAAAATAGCCTGTTCAGATAGTGGATGATTAGTTCTTTCTAGAACTATTAGTTATTAAGAGAATACTATACATAAAAATAAGTTTAGGCTTTTCTAAGTTTTTTGTTGTTTTTTTAGATCTTGAATACATTTAGATTTAAAAAATTAAATTGTATGCCTGCAATATTCTTTATTATGAATTAAATAGATTTTATTGCTTTATATTTGATGATTCCTGTTCTTACAATTATATCATTATTCTTATTTCTTACATTTTGATTGAAGAGGTGCTTTTTTTAACTTCCTTTCCTATATTATAGAATTCTTTGGAAAGTATTCGTGTCTTAAAAGGGCTTCTTGAAATTTTTCAATTTTTTGCTGAACATCATTGTAATAAGTGTGTGTTCTAAATGCTCTTTTGACTAATACAAACTGTTCCTCTTGTGCTTTTCTGCAGCTAATAATTTTGAGTGTATTTACAAGTATCCCTCCTTTAACACAGCAGATAGGTTCCTAAAAACACCATTTTATATGACAGTATAGTTCTATAATTCTAATAAACTGCTTAACTTCCAAATGATAATTTACAAAAATTAAAACAGCACATTTAGCAGTAGGATTACCACACTAAATATTTTTAATTCTCAATAACGTTTTTAGTTTACAACGATACTATTGTCAGTTGAGTAATACATTCTATATAAGAACTACAAAACGAATATAATAAATTAGAACAGAATATAGTTATTGAGAATTAAAAATATTTAGTTTGGTAATCCTACTGCTAAATGTGCTGTTTTAATTTTTGTAAATT
>AYEL01072065.1:0-15509 GCA_000484575.1 Olivierus martensii
GTGAAGCGAAGCAAAATTTTTTCGTAAATGGTGTTCGTAGACCGATTTGTTCGTGGACCGAGATGTTCGTAAACCGAGGTACCACTGTATATTAAGGAAAAATCTTCGAAGTTTCTGAGATTACTTCTTAAATATTTGACATTTTTAAAAAATTGAAGCAAAAGAGTTAAAGAATGAAATGTCAAGATCATCTTTAATGACAGCATACTCATATAAAATTTCATGTAAATTTAGGAGTAATTAATTCAAAAATTATGGTAGATAAAAAATGTTCAAAATATATAGGCCTATACTCCCTCGATGGCGTCTCCACCTTGTCGTGGTGAGGGAGCTTGCGTGTTCCAATGATTACGACATCTTTATCACATGGCAGGATAACGTAGATATCAACGAATTTATTACTGTTATGACTGATCTGACATTAGGCCTAAGCCTGCAACTCGAACAAGACATCATAACTAACGTCCACTTTTTATACATCAACATCACCATTGATAACTCTGAATATAGAACCTCCGTCTATAGAAAGCCTACATATGCTCCTATATTTATCCCTAAACCTTCGTCAGACAACTTATCCGTCAAAACTGCCGCCTTTAGATCCCTCTTTAAATGCTCCTTCACTCACTGCAACCACTATTACGACAGATTAGCTGAGATCAACACTATTTTCCAACAGGGTAGAATGCATGGCTACAACAACTTTTTTCTTAATAATATCCTGGATTATGTAAAAATTCTCAGCACAAGTCTTCCTCCGCCGAACTACCAACACAACCCTGTGTTTACCGTGCCTGGAACAAAGCTCCTCCGCTAATGAAGCTTAAAATAGCACCACTAACTTTAGCAGAAAGCATCACTAACTTTAAAATAGCCTATAGAAAATTTAATATTATTTTTAACCTCCTACGCAACGATAAGCACCCCATCAACCCTCTTAGAAATCACGGTGTATACATCATCCCGTTCCGTAATATCTATCTCAACAGAAATGAAAACTACATCGGCTTCACTAGACGCAACTTATCCCAATGGTTAAAAGAGCACAAGGATAGTATACTAAAAGGTGCAACCAACACAGCTTTATCTATATGTGCTTTAAAACATAACATCCACATCCGTTGGCACGACGCCAAGATTATACAACACGTCAATCACCGCGACGAACGTTATTTTGCCGAAGCTCTGCAAATTCAACACCGAGAAAAATCTGTTATTATCATCAACACGCAGGAACCGGAAGCGATCTCCTCTGCCTGTAAATGGCTTAATGCACATATCACATGACACTTGTTTGTTTATCTGTGACTTTAAAATCTAACGGCTGAGGATGGTCCTAGAACGGATCGAAAACGTTACCGTTTAATTCTTATTTACTCTGCTAAATAGTGCTGTTTTTGTTTGGTTTTTGTTATTTCCTAGTATAGCAGAAGTTATGAACACTTTTCAATTAGCTGTATATTTATATTTACTTATATTTTAATTCTAATAATTATTGTTAAAAAAATTTATGTATATATATATATAAAATGTAAAAATATTAATAAATAATTATAGATGAGCAACTCATAAATTGCAAAGCTCATCAAAATATATTTGAATTAATATATAAATAAATGGAATTTATGTTATTCAAAAAATATATAATCCTTAATTAACTGGAAAGCTAATGAAACAAATAGATTTTAGATTCAGATTTTAAACAATTTTTGCATAGAAGTAAGAAATTGGAATGTTATAAATTACCTTACACCTCCATAAACAATACCTTGAAGAGGAAATAAGCATTATATAACAAATAGGAGAAAAGACTAAAATTTAACAAGGTTTCTGAAAAAAAACCATAAACATCAAAATTGACAATTTCTGCCACCAATTCCAATCAAGAGAAAACATCAGACTGAGTGAATGAAGTCCAAGAATCAATTTGAAGAAGTTCTTTCTCAACTTTATAGGATAGGTAGAAACATCCAAAGGACAGAAAAAATGGATACATCTGAAAATTGGAAACAATCCAGTCTCAGCAACTTGTATGTGTTCTTGGTCCTATATAGATATGTTTTCTTCTGTTAGTATTGCCACTGTTCTATTTTAATGTTTATGAACATTTTCTGAAAAGAAACTGTTGCCTTTACTCCCATGAATTTCCAAGATTGCTCTGAACTCTGAGTAATAGTTACTCACATGCCTATTCAAAAACTTTTTGCTCATTATCTGAAATATATACAGTATATATA
The DNA here is from genome assembly GCA_000484575.1 of Olivierus martensii. NCBI lineage: Eukaryota > Metazoa > Arthropoda > Arachnida > Scorpiones > Buthidae > Olivierus > Olivierus martensii. Next base: position 2,238 of record AYEL01072065.1, read on the forward strand.
TATATATATATATATATGGTTCTTGCTTTGTGAGATTCTGGCCATTAGCCAACCTCACGATGAATAACCACAATACTAAGTGTTTAAGAAATAATTATTTTCATATTTTATGTCATTGTTCATCATCTAAATTAATAACTTACCAGGAATTGCATCTCATACTATCATCAAACCACAAGTCGAAAGCAGAAGTTGAGCGCCGCTTTTACATCACTCAATCACATCCGTTTTTTGCCATAGCGTAATCACTAACCTTTTCTTTTTTTCGTTTCCTGTTTTGTCATCAAAAGTGTTCTTCCTTTCATCCATTTCGATATTTTTTAAAAGAGAAAATTCTGTTGTATGTTATACAGAGGATTATCATTGAGTATGAAAAATTTTTTGTTTCTGTAGCAATTGATAACCATGGCCTCTATTCTTGTTTGCAGTGTATTATGTAATTGTCTAGTATTCCTCTGTATGGAGTCCTATAATGTTTGTACAAAGTGGGGCATGTATCCATGTGTTATTGCATGTTGTACTATGGTGGCATATTATTTATTGAAAGCTTGGGGATGATTGCTGTGTGTTTGTATTCATTTTAATAAATATCATAATGTCATTGTTTTATAAATATATGGGTCAGGTGACCAACTGGGTATATAGAGAGGAGCATAAATATCTCTTCTATAGACTGATATATAAAATATTCTGTTTTTTATTACGATATCTACATCAAAGAAATGTATATTATGCTCAGACTATTGTTTAATTTTAAGATCTAAATCCAGGGAGTGATCAGTAAAGGCATACAACATGTTTGGTGTAAATATTTTTATCTGAGACAATGAATACATCATCTACGTACCTTAGCATTAGATGTATGTGTGTGTTCAAGATGTGTGTAGAGTAGGATGGTTTGTTCTTTATGTCTAATAACACCCTTTTAGTTCAGCCATGATACCTCCCATTGCATCCCTTTTGGGACTCCTACATTTTGTTTGTAATAACACCCTTTGTATAGATAAAACTAAGTTGTATGCTATTAAGTGGCATAGGTCTCTTAAAAGACTAGGTGTGATTGCCAACCCTTGTGTGTTTTCAAACAAGAACCTATATAAGAATAAGCATGCTGGAACTAAATTTATGGATGGGTAGAGTTTTGAATAATCTGCGACAATAAATGTATCTGTTTCTTGTATGTTATGAGAATTTAAACATTGTAAGAATCCACTGTGCATGTGTAGTCTGTCATTTTCATTAAACACCATCGTGCTAGCTTCTTCTCCAAGAGAGTGAATAGTGAATGTGTTTTATCAACCATTGGTCTCATTGTTATTGGTTGTTTGTGAGTTTTCACAAGTCCATATAATGGCAGACATGAAGGGTTGTGTGGTAATTTGAACTTCCATGTTTCCGGGAAATCAGGCCTATGCATCAGTTTTTGTATAGTATTAGTTATATTATGAGTCAGGTCTGCAGATAAAGGTTCTGCATTAGATGCGTTGACATAGACCATCAACATCATGTCATATGTATCATTAGGAAAAATAACAAATTTGTTCGTCTTGTCATCTTTTGTACATTTGAGGTTATTGTCTTTTAACCACTTGTTTTATAAGCAGCCATTTAAATTTTTTGATGTAAATTCTTCTCATAACTTCTTTATATCTGTTAATTTTGTTATGTATTTCATCAATGTCTATTCATATAATCATATGTCCAAGTATTCATATTAAAATGAAATGTATACATTCATTTTAGTATGAATACTTTAATATGTTTTTATCAAAATTTATTTTTGTGTCAAGATCTCTTGATGTTTGATAAAATAAAAATAATCAAAAATTATATTATGGTTAATAAAATAATAATTAATTATATTGTAATTAAAATTATAATATTACTTATAATAATATATTTTACAGTAGAAAATTATTACTGTAAAAATATAAAATACAAAATTTAATTCACCAATACTCACCAATAAACTAAAGCACTCTTAGCAGTTGAGATCATTCCTAAATTCTTAATTTGGTAGCAAACGTTTTCGGTATTTCCAGCATCTTCACTACCAAAATTTGAATAAGTTTGAACATTTAACCGTTTATATATTGCAACAAGACGTTGCTATGGTAACTTATTCTCAGTCAGAATTTCTTTTTTCAAATCCAATTATTTCAGTTTTATAGATCCATTTCCCCTAAAATTGCTGAGCACCATCTAGCTAGATGGTGCACAGCAATCTTAGGAGAAATGGATAAATCGACAACCATAACGACAAATATATTAACAAAGATACGTGACATTGAATGGAAGGAGGGCGATATTTTGGCAATGTATGATTATGAAAATATCCATCCTTAAACTTGAACCGACTTGCATAGAGTTCTACAGATTTATGATGGAAAACCTTCCGCAAACTGATGATGACATAGCCCACATTATCTGCTATGGCTCATACTTCAGGTTTAAAGATAAGATATCTGAACAGACCAGAGGTGTGCCAATAGGCAGCTGTATAGCTGGCTCCTTGGCAGAGATTGTACTTAGAAAGGTACAGAGTCAACGGATACGAGAATTTCAACCAGCATTCAAGTTTTATATGAGGTTCATTGACGACATCATGATTATATGGAAAGATGATACATAGCTGCAAAATTTTACTAAGACATTTACATTGGATAATTATGCCCTATTGATAAAGAACAAGCAGCTTAGTAGCAGAGTATATACACTATTTAGACATAAAAGTAGTGATGGATAGTGGGAGTTTGAAAACATCAGTATATAGAAAACCAATGTATGAACCAGCCCTTATCTCTAATTGGTCAAATGACCCCATAACATATAAGAAAGCAGCCTTCAGATATTTTTTCAAGAGAACAATAACATATAGTACTGAAACTGCAGATTTGAAAAGTGAGATAGAATACATCATGAACATAGAACAGCATGGATACAGAAGATCATTTATAAAAAGTATTAGAAGGAATGTACAGAAAACTCTAAGCAGTACAGCTAGTAGCAGGACACATGTAGCAACCCAACCTAAACAGCAAGAGAGTTATATGTCAGTGCCGTTTAACCTCAAAGGGCTCAATTTTGTAATAAGGTAGCTAGAAGGACAGACAAAGAACTGGCAGTACAGAGAGGACTGAAAGTCTTTAGTTTGCTTAGAAAGGAAAAAGACCCTCTGAATGACTTAGAAAAGCAAGGAGTGTACAAAATGCCAGTGAAGGAAGTACTAACACAGAAGACAGCTTCATACATAGGGGTCACAACTCGAACCCTGTTCCAAAGGATATAGAAGAGCACAAAAATGATATTGCCAAGGGGAAGTTAATTACAGCACTGGCAATAGAAGTATATAATAAGGACTTACACATAGAATGGGACAATGCTGAAATTGTAAAACCCATCAAAAATATTAAACAGGCCATAACAACAGAAACACTAGAGATACTGAGGAGACAAAATACAGAAAACTTATTAAATGATAGACCAGCAATGGAACTTCCTCGCGCATGGATTTATGCAATGGAAACACTAGAGAGAAGGATACAATTATAAAGAGGGTGAAAAGTATAGACTGTAACATTTTATAGCATATACTGAAGTATACCTTGTTAGATGATATATGTATAAGTGTACTATATATGTTAGTGTTTTATATATGTTATGTAGGTGTGCGTTATCTATAGAACTGAAATAATCTGATTTGAAAAATAAATTCTGATTGAGAATAAGTTACTATAGCAATGTCTTGATGCCATAAATAAATGGTTAAATATTCAAACATATTCAAATTTTGGTAGCCTGAAGATGGTGGAAATATTGAAAACATTTGCTACTAAATTAAGAATTTAGGAGTGATCTCAACTGCTAAGAGTGCATTGGTTTATTGGTGAGTTAGAAAAGTATAAGTAGTAAGTTATACAATATGTATACAAAATTTAATTTGACTTAAAGTTACAAATTTAAATTTTTATAATATGAATGATTCAAAATGGAAAGATGGTACAATAAAAGTAAAAATATATTTTGAAGAAAATCAACAGAAATTATACAGGATATTCTATAACTTATATGACAGTGGTGTTCAATCTTTTTTACTATGCAAGCTACTTTTCTATACTAAGTTATTCAGCAATCTACTCTCTTATCTAGATCATGTTCTGCAACCTGATATCTGATTATGTAAAACTATGCAGTTAATAAATGTGCTCGTTCACTTTTGAGGACCTACTCCTCCAGTCTAAAAACTTTTAAAGAATCTGAAAACTTTATTTGTGTATTTAAAAATTTATCACTTTTAATTATTTTAATTCAACAAATATATTGGAATAAAATATTTATTTCTATATTTCATAAAATCAAAGTTAGAAAAAACAACAGATTGATTACAAACTCTTAAGTTACAGGAAATGTTAGTTGATTAAAAAAAAATTTAATGTAAAATTTGGTGTTGTTTGGAGCTGACAATATTTTCATAGTCAGGTTGATATGAAGTGGACAATTGCAGACAATCATCCAAATGATCATTTATAATTTGGTTTCTTGATTTTTTATGATATTCATATTTGAAAAAGCGGATTCTGACAAGTATATTGATTCGAAATACGATAGAATTTTTTGCTCAATATCAATTAATATTGGAAATTTTTCTTGTGTATACTTCCAAATAATAAGAAAATTACTGATTTGGCAATTTTAATGAAAAATAAATAAACAATAGCAATACACTTAAAGAAAATAAAAAAATAATACAATATAATGGTAAATGAAATATTATGTTTTCAGTTTTAATTAAATTTGTAAATAAGGAGAAATAAACAAGATTGACCAAAAATAACTCTGCGATCGACCAGTTGAACACCGCTGTTATATGAAAATGTTAGAATGGAGGAGAGGTTCTCCTCTCATTTTATACTATTTTTTAACAAATATTTACTTGTTCAGATTCATCAGTCAAATTAGCCACATAGAAATGCTTCATCTTTTCACTTAGAAAATTCTGGAATTAAGACTGAATTTTTTTTGAGAGTTCAGGCCTGTCCTATCAGTATCCATGCTTTATTGTCTGGTTGACCTCACCATAAATGATGTCAGCTTGTGGTGTGACTTCATCACTTAGAAAAACAATTGGGCAATGATTTAAAAGTTGCATTAAAAAAGATTCATCAATTGGATGAATAAAAGATAGGAATTGGTCCTAACAGTTATAATAAAAAATTTAAGGAGTAAGATGTAGTATTTGATCCAAAATTTTTTAAATGGAATACTAGCAAGTTATAAAGCTATATATCTAGAAATAAGTTCTAATTCAAAGTGGAAAAAAAAAAACAAAAACAATTTTATTAAAGAAATACTTTTGACTTTAAAAAAAGTGTTTTTCCATTTTGAATTAGAGCTTATTTCTAGATATATAGTCCATAGTCCTTATATAAGTGGAAGATTATATATATATATATATATATATATATTATAAGTTATAAAGCACTGTCTGAGAAACTGAATAAAATCATTACAAGTATCCATCCTACAATATGGTTTTGCTCTAACACGATATGAAAATTGTAGAAACTCTCATATAACATTGTACTTCTACAACATGGTTTTTACTTAATACATTTAGAAAATTATGTTTACTCTCCTATAGCACAAAACATTTTCATTAATTTTTGTAAATCTATACTATGGACACACAATACACACAAAAAATGCAATCATTGGGAAATACTTTGCTGAAATTAATCATAAATGCAATTTTGCTAGTTTGCTGTGAGAAGGATGCTTGGAGGGATGATAGGAAGTTTATTTTGGATTTCGATTTGAAATTGAGTTAATTGTTGACTTTTGAGTATTTTATGTTCCAAATGTTCAGTTCTTGGATAAAAAAATAAATTTTTATTCTTCAGTAGAGGAATGTGAAATAAAAAAAGAAAATTTTTTTATTCATAAATTATTTTTGGGTTTGTCTTAAGGAACAATTGTGTTATAGCAGGTTAAATTACAAATTTTGTAAAGCAAGCAGAAAATATACAAACTTTAAATGCAGAAAAAGTTCAGAAAGTGAAGTTGATATCATTTAAAGCAAAGACGTTTTTGTTTTAACTGAACAGTAGTAAGAGACATATAATTATTAAATGAATGTTAGATAGCAGTATACATTTTTCTTTCTTTTTGCTTTACATATATAATTTTTTGGGGGTCTTATATATATATATTTTTTTCCTTTATGTTTTGTGTTGTTAATATTCTTAATAAAAATTAAATTTCTTCTATGGAATTAAAGAATTTTATTTGTTTTTAATTGGTTTTGGAACATAACTCCTTTTTTGTATTGGCTCCAGGTCTCATATAACATGGCTTCACACAACATAGTGTTTTTTAAGAACCTATCTACCATGTTATACAAGGGATACCTGTACTATTATACAGCAGACACAATAAAGATTGCAATTTAGATTATGAATTAGTTCTTGATTGTGTTTGTATTATTATTTGCTCAATTACGATTAAATGTTCTTGTCTTACTACAGGTGGAACTCCATTTTCTCTATAAATAAATAGAACGTAAGACATTTTATTTTTTTGGAATATTCATAAAAATACATTCAAATTTAGTTTTTAACCTTCTTGTTACAAGCAGAATCTGATTTTAAGCCAAACTAGTTTTTTCTAATATAAATTAATTTCAACAAATAGCATTCAATCAATATTAGTTTTAACTATTATTAATTGAGTAAAACTAGGTTTGAATATGCCAAATTAGTATTGATTGAAATAGGCAAAACTAGTTTTGTTATAGTTAATTTTGACAAAACCAGTGGAGAAAATTTGTAGATAAATTCAGTAGTCAATTCATTGCATGGTTTTTAACTAAAAGATATCTTTTCAGTGAATTTCTGTAATCTGATATATAATATAATATAATCTCTTCTTATATTATAAAAATGAATAATTAGAAAAATATATTTGTTAATGCAGTAATGCAAAACATCAAAATGCTTCATGCATTCATAGTAAAATATAATGACAAAGGAAATGTGTGATACTTTGAAAATGATGAGAATAGAAAAGTCAGAAATAAAGAATAGTATAATCAATATTTGTCAATTGAAATCAAAAAGTAATATCATTGAAATTTTGGCAGAACATTTAAAACAAAAATATATATTTTTACAGAACATTTTGGCAGTAATGTAGAATATCAATATTGCCTTGGAACACTTGTTGAGGATCTCTGAATTACATAACGAGAAACTTGATCTCTAATTTATAGGAGTTTTCTGTTCTAGTAGTCAATATAAAATCAGCATTCAATAATAAGCAGGAGCTTTCATTGTTTTATGAAGACTGATTGTCATAAAGTTTGAATTAAACTTAACATCAAGCTGTTATTTATAAATTAAGATAAAAACTGCACAGTAAGATAAAATAAACTTATAAGAAATAATTTTATAGTAATCATATTTCTTTCACTTAAATTATATTGTTTTTAAAGTATCAACTATTAAACTTTATAAAAGCAACTTATCTGTAAGTAAATTAAGTCCTGCTAATTGGTTAGTTATAATCAAATATTTATATAAAGTATCAACTAATTTAAATATTTATTAAATAATATCTGAAAATTTAAATTAATATCCATCAGTCTACTAAAATTTAGAAATAACACAAGAAATCACAACAATCACTTGAAGCATGTTAAATACATACACTATTTTATTATTCGATATATATAATATATACTATATATACTAATAATACTATTGTTTTCTGGAAACATTTTTGGCCTATAACTTTTATAATTTCAAAATTTAAATAGCTTCTTCAGCCAAAATATTAAATCTAATTATATATAAATAAAATATATATTACATTAAGACTCGGATGATTATTAAAAATCAAAAATATTAAAAACGTTGCTTATAAATTTAATATGTTAAATATTTTAAATGTTGAAAAAGCTATTGGACTTATTTCTAAACAATTTATTTTGGATTATGTTTAAAATCAAATTAATTAATGGATTTTATTAAAATATAATAAATTATTATTTTTTAGACACATGGGTCGCATTATAGATGCTATTGTTCAATTAATTCAAGAAGAAGATACTGTTTTAGAAACTCTTTCTTTAGCTGATTCAAAATTACGATCAGACACATGTCTTATAATAAATGCTCTTGGAAGCAATCAATCGCTTACATCAATAGATATCAGGTAAGATGAATAAAATTAATTTTCCTATTTTTTAGTATTCCTTATTTAGATAAACTGGTTCTTCTAAAGAAATACAGATAGTTCCCAACTTTATGAGTTAATTTGAACTTGGAAATTTCTCATTAAATAAGAATTCATAAACCCGAAAACCAAGATTCAGTTTTCCACATATATAATGTAAAAATTGGATTCTGTTTTCAGCAATGCAATTTGGCCCATTAAAATTAAGTAAAAGCCAGTAAAATCAATAGTTTATGATCAAACAATGATTATTTATTCATCTAAAGAAATAAAAATATAACCTTTTAATTCAAGCAAATTATTATAATAATAAAATTATTTCTCATATAATAAATGTTGAAGAATTTTTATTTTTCATTATTATTAATAAATAAGTAGTTGAGCTTTTATACAAATAAATTACTACTGTTGGCAGAAACTGGAATGGAAGTTATTTACATAATATATTGGTAAAACCAGAGGGCATGCTGCTACTGCTTTTTTGCCACCATTTTGATTATTTTTTTCTTTTTCAATTTCATAGCAGATGACAGAGTTCTGCTACAAACTCTGTTGTACTATATTGTATATCTATGTATGTGGATTGAAATATTTTTTTATTGCAGTTACTGTTTATATTTTCAATTTTTTTGATACTTAATATTTGATAAAAGTCATACACTTGGGAACTCATTAAATGGAAACTCATAAACTGAGAATTTCCTGTATAAATAAATAAATTGATTATAAAAATCAAAAAATATTTTAATCGATATGTTTAGGCAGAGTATCATTAGCTACATTAACTTTGTAATTATTGTCATTAAAAAATATAATAAAGTTAAATAATAATCATAATTATTTATAGATGATATAAAATATGTTTTGTTGGTTGTGTCATATCCATATTTACATATTAACAATGGTTTTTGATATTTGATTTTGGGCAATTATTTTACTGTGTAATTAATAAATCAGTAATAAAAAGTCAGGGATATTGGTTTCTACATCAATTCTATGCCATATGAAGAATATCTGAGTTTCTGATATTGATTATTAAGAAATTTTGTTGTTGTTCCTTGAATATCATTTATTTTTCTTGAATAGCATTAAACTTTGTCATATATTATTTTGGTATTGTTTCATTTTATATTAATGCTTTTATCTAGCATGTATTTTTTATATATTATATGAACTATACTAGTTAAGATTGAAACATAAATTAAAAGCTTATATATCTGCCATTACATAATGATTAAGAAACATATTCATTTTAGGTCTAAAAATATTCCAAATGAATCCTTCTCCCAAATTATTATTTTTAAACAATAAAATATCTAAAAAACATTAATTTGGGATAAGGATCCTATAGACTTGCACTATTAGTACATGTTAAGTTTAAAATGTAGAAGTGTCATTTAATAATGGTATCTCTAATGAATAAAAAGTTTTAAAAGAAACATTTTTTAAGGTCAGATATATAGAAAATCTCTGATTTATGTAAGTTGATAGTTCAGCAAACCTTATGAAACATACATATGTCAGAGCATATCCTACATATTACTAGTGTGTCAAAAAAATATAACATTAAAAATATTTATATTATAGAATAACCACATAAGCTGGCCAGATGGCAGTATGTTAAAACAGGTACTATCTTGGAGGATCCAGATTCAATTCAGAGTCCCATACCTCCAGTTTTTCAGAAGAGATCCATGTCTGGGTCCAATTTATAACTAAACTAACCTAATAAGCACATAAAACACGTGTACTTATGACAAATGATAAATTAGGAAAAAAATTCTCTGCTAATTCATATCTCTGCATCAGGGCTGTGCGGTGATATGAGGCAGAGAGGCAGCCACCTCAGACAGTACCATAGTCATAAGCAGCGAAATCAAAATACAATTTGAACCATTCAATTATTAAAAATCTTTACGCAATGCTTTTCTATATTGATCTATATTGATAGTTCTGCTTTGAGCCTACAATTATTGACAATATTTGATTTTAATGTTAGTTTGTCTCGAGAAGTAATTATTGACAATATTTGATTTTAATGTTAGTTTGTCTCGAGAAGTGGACAAGTGGCTGAGTTGTGTTTAAATCGGTAAATCAGAATAAAACAAAATCTGAACTAGCTAATAGGACCTTAAAATAAAACTAAAGATGCAGGAGTGCTTTTGTGCTGGATTGGCCCTCTTCAGCTGCACAGAGGAAGTGAGCGTTAGCTTAGAACCTAACAGAGAATGGGATATTTGTAAAAACAAGTATAAATTGTAATTTAAACCCTAAGTGTCAGAGGAATGGTTAAAACAAACAGGTGCATGTGGAATAAAATGTTAGGCAAAAAGGAGGCGGAAATAGGGTGATAACAGATACAAAATTTACGTTTTCACACTTAAATACTATAGTCACGTTGATTAAACAGGTACTCTCAAGTACTGGGTATAGAGTCTTTTTCCTGAGAATACAGAAAGAAAAGAAAAAAACATTTAAGGGGGCAGCATTTCAAAGACTTGCCTCATACTAAGAAAATCTACCTCATGGCCCTGCTCTGCATTATAGATTTATTTGCTTTGATCAATCTATTTTTCAAATTATTAAGAATTAAAGAACACCATCACGATATAATGAATGGCAATCTTTCTACTGTCCTAGCTAAGAAGTTCTATGAATACATCTTACAAATTTTATGGAATGAAGCAAAAGTTGTAAAAACTCAAGCAACAAAAATTTACTTCTAGAAAAATCATTAATAATAACACAGAGAAAGAAATTTGTGATAGTTATTAGTGATCAACCAAGAGTGCCCATTTCTAAGATGTGTCAATACAACATAGATTATAATATATAGTTATTATTATGCCAATTTGGTATTGATACTATACAATTTTAGTTAAATCATTTTCTATTATAAAATCATCTTTAATTATTATTTATTGATTTTATGTATTCTAGTTTTTATTATTTTCTTATTTAACTAAACTTTATATAAATATTTTTGTTTTACATTGCAAGACAATCGAATATACGAATGATTGCATTTTAAAAGTTTTTGTATTCTAAGAATTGAAAACTGATGAGGATCTCATTTGAAAATCAAAAACATTTTTTAATAAATATTTATCCTGATTTTATAGATTTAACTGTGATTAGTGCTTTTGTTTTTTAAGAATGATGTTTAATTATCAATTTTTTAAATTTTTATCATGATTTTTAAAAGATTTTTAAATATTCCATATCTGTTTCTTTGTGTCTTAAATAACTGGCAATAAAAATTAGAATCAAATTAAAATTACACATTGCAATAATTTTTGCTGCAAATAAACCAATTTATTCTTTTTTCAATAAATAATAGAAAATTTGAATATTTGTATGTATGTTTTTCAAGCAGAAGACGGCATACGATATCGGTCTCGGCATTCCTGCTGAACCGCTCTTCCGATCTATATATATAACTTATTTTTTTTAATATTAAATGCTTATTGTCCATAATTCTTATTTTTTTAATGTTTTGCAGATTATCTGGGAAATGACACAATTAACCAAACCTATCTTGGTGCCTATTTTATCTCAAAATTTTAATAATGCAAAATGATTATTTGGGATATTTTACTAATGACAATATTGAAATAGAGTAATTAAAATACATAATTAAAAATAACAAAAATTGCAATTTTAGTTTTTTTTTAACATTTGAAGATTATAATATTTAAGATTATTAGCAGATATCATTTTTAAAGCTTTATTATGTGATGAAAATTCAAGAATATTTTAATTTAAAATAATGTTTTTATAAATGAATTAAATAATTCATATAATTAGAAATAATTAAATTTATATAAACATTATTTTAAACCGAGATTTCCCGGGAATGAAAAAAGGCTGGGAAATCAGAAACCCTAGTTCCTTGGTCCCCCAATCTCCTGATTTGTCAAATATTGATTACTTCTTCTGAGGCACATGTAGAGCATCATTTACAATACCCCCATGGACTACAAACAACATCTCATCACCAGATGGCTGCTGCTACTGGAAATATTTGTGAAAAGCCTGGAATCTGGAAATGTAAGGCAATCCATTCACCATCAATGTGAAGCTTGTGTCAATGTTGGTGGCTGCACTTTTGAGCATCTACTGTAACCACATGACTCATTAAAATGTTTGTTGCATCTAATTTTCCCTGTCTTTTATTTTGTTTTCAAATCTTGCTTCTGGTGCAAGCGCTTAAAAAAACAATTTCTGGTCCCACATTCTATGACAAAAAATATTTCTTTTGGGCTCCTCTACTGTCCTTTACAATTTGGCCAGATATTTTTGAAACACCCTGTATTGTATATGCATACAACTGTACATATATTTTACAACATATAAAAGGTGCATTTTATATAAATGTACAACTAAATCTAAAATTAAATGCATTATTACAATAAAACACAAATGTACAATGCTTGTACAAATTATATATAAACATTGTATATAGTTTGTACAACTGTAGATCTGTACAAATTTTATTATAAAAAAATGTACAATGCTTGTACAAATTATGTATAAACATTGTATATAGTTTGTACAACTGTAGATCTGTACAAATTTTATTATAAAAATATAAAATAAATTGTGTTCTACAAAATAAACTGTGTTGTTGTACAGCTATATATCATTACTGAATACAAATGCACCATCATTTACATTCATAATAGTGTAGATATGATGATAAAAATTCTTTTGGGAAAAAGAATTTTTATCATCACCCACTGTGTTTAATTTACTATGTAATGATAAGAATAAAAGAGCTAATGACTTTAAGTCAGGTGTATATAGAATACCTTTACAGAATGTTGACGATAATCGATCTGAGGTGTACATAGGGGCTACCGCGAAGAATTTCAAAGATAGGCTGACTGTACATAGAGACAACATTTCTAAAAATAAACTTGTGACTGCGCTAGCCCAGAGGGCTTTTGAAAAAGATATAAACATCGTTTGGCAAGATGCCAAAATATTGGGTTGTTCGGAAAGTAATTTCGTTTTTTCCTACAAATGATGTTAGTTGTA